>PPHD01006947.1:0-17704 GCA_002909625.1 Bambusicola thoracicus
GGCCTGGGTTGGAAGGGACCTCAAGGATCATGAATCTCCAATCCCCCTGCCAGGCAGGGCCACCAACCACCCCATTTATTAGACCAGGTTGCCCAGGGCCTCGTCCAACCTGGTCTTGATCACCTCCAGGGACGGGGCATCCACAACCTCTCTGGGCAGCCTGTTCCAGCACCTTACCACTCTCCTGGTAAAGAACTTCCCCCTAACATCCAACCTAAATCTTCCCTCTTTCAACTTAAAACCATTCCCCCTTGTCTTGCTGTTATCTACCCTTTCAAAGAGTTTACTCCCTTCCGGTTTATAGGCTCTTTGCTTTCATATTAGTTGCAATGTCCATCTCTACTGTAATATAGCTTTTGTTGTACCAGTTTAAGTATTGTCCCCACATGAAAAGGCAGAAAGGCAGTGAAATTATGTAAGCAAGTCTTTTCTGAAAACAAGCACTGTCGGAACAAGGTGAAAGCAGCAAGTAAATCTATCCTGATCCTCTTCTGCTTTCTAAAACTTCCTCAAGTTCTGAGAGATACAAGAGAAATGCGATTAAAACAATTCGCTAAGTGGTTTATTTGTCACCTGGCATTCATTGAATACTTGCTGGCAAAAATGAGTTTTCTTACTTGCAGATTTGCCCTGATAGATTAGGATTATAAAGTTCGTGAATGCTCCAGGAGCCACATTACACACATGAGGATAAATATAGGTTCAATCAAATCAAATCAAGTTTAACAATACAGGGATAAAAAGTGAATTACTTTCAGGTTGTCCCAAGGATAATTTTGATTAACAGAACCAGGATAGTATATGAAGGCACTTTTGTTAAAAATGTAGAAAAGCTTATTCTGGCTGATTCTACTACAACATTGTTTACTATACAAATTGCAAGCTCTTACAATTTTCTAAAGTTGCTTTTTGTTATAGTGCTGTTGTTTTTTAATCCAAAACTTATCATACAGAGAAGCTTATAGAATATTATCTTCATTAAATCTAATTGTCATTTTATGAGGGTCTTTTAGTATATATTTGTGGTGTGTTCGTGTATGACCTACTCCTATTTTTCTAACAGCAGACTTACTGGCCAGTTTGAGCAAATATGACAGAAGAGATCATAAAGGTTTAATTTCATGTACTGAGGTAATCAGGTATTCATGCTCCTCAAATCCCTCTTCATCGCTTGTAGTGTGGTCATTAGACTCCCAAGACAGTTATTTTGCCTTACTTATTTACTTTTGCTGTGTTCCACTAGTAACATAAGTTACTATTCATTTGGGAAAATAAGAACCTTTTACTGGGCAGACTGAAAATGCTGGAGGTTGGTGGCCCTGCCTGTGACAGGGAAGCTGGAACTTAATGATCCTTAGGGCCGCTTCCAACCCATACCATTCTATGATTCTAAAAAGTCCATTCCTCTCTAGAGAGTGAGGAGGGGGAAGAATAGAAGAGAGATAATTTTCCTTTATTTCCTTTGTTTATGGATCTCCTTGTGAAGGGATCAGAAAGTACAAGACCAGGTGATACCTACGGCAAATTCTAAAGTAGCTGAGAGTGCAAGATTTGAACAAGTCCAATTATAACGGCTAATACAAGCAACTGATTATTACAGTACAGATTTATTATTACATTACAGAATTCTTTCTACTTAAATGCATCTTCTTCCTTCTTATTGTCCTGTTGTTTTTGTTTGTTTTTAATGTGATTATAGAGAGCAATTGAATGTCCTAACAATGTCAGGCTGTACTTGATTGTTCACTTTTTCAGTAGAGAGACATTTATAACTAATTCCCACTCTGTTTACTAAAATTTGCCTCATCATTTTGATCAAAGATGTTGGAAGATCTGCTATGTGATGCATAACTGTATATCTTAAAACCAGGCAATCGGATGTTGTAAAACAGAAACACTCTCTAAACGCTGAAGTATACGTATAACTGACAGTGACTATTCATCTGGCCTTATATTTCAATGATTATTGAATTGATTGAAATTCAGACATCGAACACAAAGCACAAGTCACCTTAAGAACAACCTAATTAAAGCTTAAAAGCTTTCTTGTATCAAGAGAAGGCAATTCAACCACGCTAGTCAATTTTCATTGTTTTTACAGCCAGTTTCTTGCAGAGCTATGAGAGAAAAACTAAAAGTACAGATGATATCAGTAACACAGTATGGTGAATGAGAGAGTACGCATGTAAAAGCATAAGAATTAGATATCTTGGTATAAAGAAAATTTCACTGTCTTTTCGGGATGTTAAAAACAGGCATGATACATAGACAGAAGTTGATACCATTCTGATACAGCTTTTTGACCTCATCTAAATACTTCCAAAATTTAAGAACTCAAAGTTAGGCTGAAAATAATGGCAGCAGGTACTTGGCATCATTGACAAGTGAGGATTGTTTGAAAAAAAAGTCAGAATTAGCTAAGTAAATTCCATAAACTAATTTATTTTATGTTAGTATTCTTCTGAACCAATTTAACTTGCTCAGTTTATAATGCCAGCATTTACAATGTCAATAAAAATATAGTGTTATACTATAATGTTGGGCAGAGTTTCATTTCAGTAAATCAAAGAGATGCCACATTTTCATTTCAGCAAGTCATTCCTAGTACAAACAAGGTCATTATAAAGTCATTCTTTAAAGAGACTGACAGGAAGTATATCTAAAATGACCCTGTAAGGATTTCAGCTAGCATGTAGTAAAGACATGGGTAGGGTCTAAAATGGAGTGGAGATGAAAACTGATACTTTATCTAGTAAAATAGTTCAAATCCACAACTGTCTCAGTTTCTAGTCCTTCAGTAGAGAACGTTAAATAAAAACTAAGTTAAAGACAAAGAATTACTGTTAGCTCTCCCAGTAAAATGTTAAATGCTTTAATGTGGACCATGCCAATTACATCAAAAAGAAATGCAAAATAAATATTTTAAAGCTACAAGTTTCATTTAAACTTCGGGGAAAAAAATGTTAAAAGTTTTTTTTCCTCTAATGAAATGAGCTCTTTACATATAAATTATATTGTAATAACAGAGCTCCCTGGTGGAAAAGAGTTCCTTCTCCCGCTGGCAAAAATTAAAATAATCACAGATGGCTAATGATCAAAAATACTGACTGACAGCTCTGAAGTACAAGGCATAAATAATATTCTCAGAGCTACAATTTGTTTATACTTAGAACTGGCTTTAGGCACCCACAAATCTGGGTTTATGATGTCCTATTATAAAAGAGATCTTTTAACCACCACTGCAGTTTCTGCTGCCAGGGTTTTTCCTTAAGACTAAATTGATCTCCATAATAATTTCACCAATATACTTGTGTTTCAGTGAACCAGTTATTGAAAAGAATCCTTTATAATTAACTATATTTGTTCAACCCTTAAATACATGTTGACTCCATTCTTTTTATTTGCATTATACTTAAAATGTATGTTTTCTTTGGAGCTCTTAGAAATACTGTATTATACTTCAGAACTGATTTACTGCAGAAGTCAGTAAGGCAAAGAATGGGTCCCAAAACATTTTAGTTTCCTGTATTTGAATGGTGTAAAAAGTGTCCTGTCTTTTTGATAGCGCTTTAAAATTTACTAGGTCTCATTCTCATTTAAGTTAACTGAAATGCTTAATTGATTCCAACAGGAGCTAGATAAGTTTGTAGGCAATTCTGGTTGTCTTGGATGTTATTTGTTATCTTAAAGCTCCACCAAAAAGTGTGCTTAACACTTTGTAGAGAAGAAGCCTATCTCCAATTTCAAACAGTGTCAGTGTTGTAGCCTTACAATAGTTCTTACTTTTCAGTATGCATTCAGCTTGCATCATCATATGTTTTTAAGAGAAAGTTTGATTTTCTGAAGTGTAATCTCCAGCTTTTCTAAACTAGAGAGAAAATGGAGTGAGATTCTGGATTGATTGGAAATGTCTAGTAATAAGAATATAAGTTTAAAGTACAACAAAACATTACCTTTGGGTATTTGGAATATATTCATAAAACCATACAATGGCTTGGGTTGGAACGGACCTCAATCAAGTTCCACTCTCTCTGTCACAGACAAGGTTGCCAGCTGCTGGATCAAGTATTAGATCAGTTTGCCCACAGACCCATGGAAACACAATGTGACAGTAAGTCTGTAGAATCATTCCTTCTTCCTCTGTGTAGCTTTCAGCTACATATGAGAAGATGTCTCAGAAAAGACAAAGTTTCTTCATACTTCACTACTGATTTTTTTGAAAAAATAAGCAACCACAAAATACATGCACACCCGAAAAGAAAAAGTGGGTGGAGAGAGAGAAGAAGAACTTACTTTTGGAAAAGCTACATAAAATTACACATATTACTGAACAAAGAGAATTCATGAGGAAGCACTCTTCAACATTTAAAACAACAGGAAAACTGATAGTCAGAACTTGTACTTGCTTAGCTTTTGCATGTCATCTCCATAAGCACCCAAACTTTCATCAAAAGATTACAGAACTTGCAGAAGTAATTGCTTAATAAACCTTCTGATTTTAAATTAACCATGAATTTTAAAGTCCAGTTATTGACTTCAGTGCTGACAGCCAGTAGCTCTTCTGGCATGGTGCGTAGTCTCAGATGGTAATATTAGTTCATGTTCTTTTATTTAGATGTCTGACTGGACCTCTGCTATATGAGCTGAAAGCTCTGGATATAAGGAGAATCATTTATCAACACAGCTGCTGTTATGCCAGGATAATGTAAATTTTACAATAACAGGCATGGAGCTGGAGTGATAATTAATGCAGGAACATTTTCCAATGTAGACAGTGCTACTGTAGATAAATTGAGATTCATTTTAAGCAGGAATAATTTCAGCAAATAACTTACATTATTTCCTCCAAATACAAGTACAATTTGTAAGTTATAGACAGTCTGTGACTTACTGGCATTCCAGCAGTCGCAAAGCATTCATCTGCTAGCTAGATTACTGACTTCCTACGGCAAAAGTTGGTATACTAAACAAGATTATGCAACTTAATTATCGTTTTAAAAAAAAGTTTTTTTCTTTCTTTCTTTCTTTTTTTTTTTTTTTTTTTTTTTTTTTTTCCTACCTTCTCTTGATAAAAGACATGTTAGGACTTACAGGACTTCATAAAACCGCACTCTTAAAGAGCATATATTCATTCTACCATTTTTGAAATTCAGTTACTGTCAAGTGAAATATCAAAAGTAAATTATTTCACTGAACTGAACAACAATAAACCAAAATTAGTAAAATTATTAAAAGGATGCCTGAGGCAACAGAAACTTTGGTGTTAATTTCCATTTCTTTCAAGTGCATTTGATGAATGATGTGACAAAAGAATCCTAATTAAAGTCAAAATCCTGAATACTAAATAAATTAGAAGTGCCACTACATTCATCTTCTACAATGATAACACTGCCTCTTCTGCTTTTTCTCTGTGCCCCTTTGCTTACATATGTGGCACTAATTCAGCAAAGGGCACTACCAGCACAGATGAGGGAATGGATATTGTTCCCCCAGAATAGAGAGATAGTAGGACAGACTGCTCTGTTTCTCTTCACCACTTTCAATTTACACATAGAAAGCCTACCTGGAACATTCAAAGTGGTTTTAGGAATTTCTTTTTCCTCTCGTGACTTAAAACTTGATGAGCAGCACTGCAGTCTCTACTGCTCAGTAGCCCTTTACAAGTTGCTATGTTTATGGTCATTAATTTTTTATTTCTTTTAATACTAGAGAATCATTAAGTACATATATACTTGGGATAATATATAATCCTAATGGGCTGGGAAGGCAACACTGAAGGGATGAAATTCTATGGCTTGTGTCACACAAGCCAGGCAAGACAATCATAAATGACCTTAAAATCTATGAATCTTTCAAGGAGCTGCCCCATTCAATAAGCAGACTGGAACATGAATTATGACTCCCAGGAGACATCCTTCCCCTACTACCCTTCTGTTCCAGAGAGTAACTCTGAAATACTTTAGGAGATGTTTATATCCCCAGCGTGCCCAAGCAGTAGGCTCATCTTTTTCCATTTTCATTCTACTACTGTTTTCCCCTCAAATACACTAAAAATCTGCTAATGCAAACAAAACTAGTACCTTGGTGTCTCTACCTGCCATTTGTACTAAGGCCTGTGACAAGGTCAGTCCTAAGAACAGACTGTAGTCAACCAAGAATTCAAAGGCAGGTATGGAGTCCTATCTTCCAACTTTGACAGAGGCTAATCATGGGAGCCTTTTAAAGAAAGTGCGAGGACAAGACAAGCATGTAATACTTCTCCAAAGAATTCTCATAGACCACATCAATTTAAATTCTGACATGAACTTCATGTCTTATAAATAGCTCATGATGTATTGTGTATATGCATAACACTCATAACTTCTCTGAATTTATAGAATATCCCGCCACTACAGTAACACAGGCCACAAACCCAAGGTGTTCTCTTTTACCTTATCACAATGATACCCCACTTCCTGACTCTTTTAAAATATGGTTTTTTGTATTTTCTAAGTGACAGAGAACCAGAACTTCTATCTTCAAATCTTAAAAATGGAACTATGAATTTTTTTTTTTCAGAGGAAATGAAAGAATCATCTTAATGAAAATGATAGATTGCTTGCTTATATCTTGTTTGATATATTTTAAGACCCGATTTGACTCCTAATCTAGCTAATGAATTCTAATGGGCTACATTTTTTAGAAATTACTGGAAGTAAAAATGCAGCTTGTATATACCCAGAACACAATTTCTACAACTCTTGCCAGCAGATAAATTTTGTATCCCTAATTTTCTCCTGCAAATTTTGAATTCGTCTTTTAGAAAGGGTATTTCTTGATCTTAACTTTACTAGTGATCATTTTGTTGATCACAGTATGTTGTTGGACTAATTATCTTCTAGAGGTAGGTATGCATATATATAAATAATTTCATAAGGGAAATGTATTGAAACTCATTGTTTTGAATAGAAGTTATTTATTCAAGTGCCCATATTGCATATGGAAAACTGAATATCTGTAGCGCTAGCTTCATGTTTAGATACTAACAGTGAGATATTTTCTTTCATTTTCACTCAAGAAAATGAAAATTTGCAACACATTTCTAATACTGCACAAGGAGAGAAGAATTCATCTTCATGCTTCTCTCTCACACAAATACTCCATGATACAGGCACATGACCTACATTTTCTTGTATGCTTAAAAAAATTCTTGTCTTTGCCAGTCTTCAGGCTTGCATATTTTTCTTTCTTTTTTGAATGTATATTTGTGATATATGGAACTTTTTACTGAAGAACAAGGTAAGCAGGAGAGGTTTCAAAATGAGTGATCCAATCTTCAGAATTTAGTAGTTTAGGTATTTACTTTGTAACAAAAATGTGAGCAGAAGCAAGGACTTGTGAAAACAAATGCAGTAGATGATGTTGGAAATTTAACCTACCTTTTTCATATAGTGTCCCAAAGAATACTACGTAGTTTAACAAAGGCCCCTGAAAGATTTTATTTCTTAGGACTAGAGTGGGTTGCATTTGGTCTCCATCATTTTGACTTCATTATCGCTGACCTTGATACATTCTGTCACTGTCTGCTGTGATCCCTCAGGATTAAGTGCACAAAGGTTACTGGCTTATATACATGTATATGAATTGTCATCTCTGGATTCTTAATAATTGATTGTCAAAGCACTTTTGCACAATGCACCTTGCCTTGTTGGCAGAACAAGTGCCAATGTTCAGCTGCTTTTCTTTGGAGCATGTGAGCATCAACAAGCGTGATAAAGCGTAAAAGCACAAGCTTGTCAGTAATGACCCAGTTGGTGGTACTCAGAACTCTTGGATAAAAAATTTAGAGAAAACTTTTTCAAATTTTTTACTGCTTTTTTTGTGTGTGTTCATTTTTGTTGCTTCATAGCATGAGGCATGGCCATTAGGAGAAATCTAGATTTGATTAGTGATTTTCAAAGGAAATTATCTCCCTGAAAAGCTAGAGAAGTAAAAGATAAGCCTTGTCAGTATTTTCAAAACAGATAAATGATCTGAAATAATTTGTAAGATTCCTGATCTCAACTGCTAGGTTTTTCCAAGCTGGTAGTTTCACTAAGAACTCAGGTAGAAACTAATTATATTAATCACGTTCTAGTTATCTTTATTTATAAATTAATTAATAGATAATAAATTAGATTAAAAATTCAATGATCTACAACACTTTTTTTCTCTGGGAAAGACCAGATTACTTGCAACTAGTGACCATGCATGGCCAATCAAGTTTAGAAAGTGAGGTGAACTGAATGACAATTTGAAAAAATTCCTTGCATATATCAGAAAGGTTACAATAGGTTGATTAAGACAGTTTTTGTTTTGTTGTTTTTGTTTTTTCCGGGTGTTTTAAACCTTTGAGACATAGCAAGGCACCCTTATGTTGCCAGTGTATCTTGAAGTTATAGTGTGCTGACCATAAATCTGTAACATACTGGACAGAGTGAACTGCTCCTCTTGTGTAATGTTTCCGTATTCCTCTACAGGCTTACAGTATCTTAAAGCCACACAAGGAGAAATTTGGATCGTTTATCAACTGCTTGAACAAAGCAATCCATTTAAATAATGTGTTTGGAACTGTAGTCTATGGAGATAATCAGTAGCTTATTAACCTTAATCATAACAACACATTAACACTATCTGGTTTCACGTTGACTAATTTGCAGAACAATGGGGAAGAGCACACAGCTTTTAAGACTGTTCCTAGTTCTTGGCACTGCATAAATACAGTGACCCTCACTTGAAATGTCAGAGACTTAAAAAAGCTGTATCGTATGATAAGGGAAGAGAGTAGAGAAAGGAGAATCATGTAATCAGAGAGTTAGTTAAAAAGTAAACACTTGTTAAACCTCTGGACAAAGTGAGATCGTCATCAAATAGAAACCTAGAGCACAGAATAAAGGTCAGTTACCTTTTATCATGTTTGTGTAGCTTCAGTTAAACTAACAAGCAGCAGCATGTGCTTAAGGTCATAGTTAAGCACTTTTGCCTTGATAAATGTGCTCTGTATTCAGTGTTTCCCTTTCAAGAGCATGGTCATATTGGAACTCTGATCTACAAGAAAACGGCAGACATCAGAAAAGGAAGCAATTTACTTGGGAACAGAAATGAAGTTACATCTTCACTCGTTCATTTCAGATGGTAGCAGGAAATAAGTCTGATAATAAAATAACAAATTAAAACTACAAAAATGCAGTGGGTAAGTCTCAAAAATAAAATACTTTAATTTTGGGCAATAAAATGGCAGAATCTATTGCATCCTTATTAGTTCCATGAAAAATAAATAGGAAAAATACTTTTTTTTGAGAAGATTTTAAAAATTCTTGAAGATAGTAGCTGGTCAGCCTAAGAGAGAAGAAGTTAGCAAGATATATTAAAAAACAAAAAATTGTTCTCTCTGAAACTTTTGATAAAATTATTTCTTCCACAAAATACAAAGGTGGGAAAAAAAATAGTTCTAGAAAAACTGCAATATATACCCGAATAATATTCCAAGAGAAAAGAATGAAGTTTTACATTATATCTTTTGAAAATAATTTTGCTGAAAATGTTTAAATGTAAAATTCAGGTGATGATACCTAAAAATTTATAATTAGAACGAGGTCTGCTACATCAAGTTACAGAAATCCTAACTTCTCTGCCTTTTAACTGAATTGTACCGTTACACAATGTGGCTTTAAGTGTATACTGCAGCAAAAATGGTCATACAGTCACAGGAAGAAATGCTGTCATTGTATAACTTACACATCATGGAAAAAAATTGCAAATTTCAATTGGCCAGAGTGTTTACACAGGATAGGATTCTGCTATAGGGAAAACTTTTTTTTATGGTGCCTGGTTGTAACTATTTATGTGATAGAGAGAATAGCAGCAATAAGTTTATGCTTTGACAAGAGTTCAAAAACAGTTTGCTGCAAATCACAGTTGAAAGGAGAATACAGAAAACAGTGGTAGTGCTGCTGCAGCTATGAGGATCTAAAAGGAAAGGTGGTTAGATCTCATTTGCAATAGATCAACTGGTCGACTTGAAAAAAAAAAGTAAAATTAGAAAAACACTGAGGACCAACTTTTCAGGTGTCAAACAGAAGTGAGAAAATGCAATGCGTTATAAAAATATTTTTAAAAATGCAAGAAGCATTAATACTTTCATAACAGGTTTCATAACAAAGGAAAATTTCTTAAAATATTAAATTAGTTCAAAACTGCAGTACATGTTCTGGTATTAGAGGAGCTGAAAGTAATGTAGAGAATATTTCACCAAAAAAATTTACTTGATACATCATACTGATTTTGTAATGGATGATATAAAGGAGGAAGAAGAAAAATAGCATAAGAGTGGTAAGCAGCATACAATGAAACCGGGAACAGTAACTGAGATTGATGGGGAAGGACAAATCTCAGGATGCTGTTTAAATAATGCTAAAGCTAAAATGAAGTTTAAGCCAACTGTCCTTGACAGAAAAACAATAACATTTTGGAGAAAGAATTACTTCAGCGAGACCTCATTATTTCAAAAATACAGATTCAGAATTTTCAAGATGAAATTATTGCCATTTTGTTGCATGACTGGTACAGCTAAAAAGGGCACTACAAAACAAAACTTCTCCACATTATCCTGATAGCTCCAAGTCTCTCTGACTCAGTATTGGTGTTTTTCTCCTGTATGTCATGGCCCTATCAATCTTAGGTCACATTTGTGACATTGTAGTAGCCTATCTGATAAAGCTATGTGATGATGCAGGTTCTAAATCTGCTAGGATCTGAACAGGAAAAAGAAATAGTAATGCATGTGGGACACTGAATATGATTTAGGCAGAAATGTTTCACAGATACTATACATAAGTCAATGGTCACACAAGAAATATTAGCTCATGCAAGAAAAATAAACTTGCGGAGCTATCTGTCTACAGTTACGTATTTATATCTTCAAATTGTTTTGTGATACTGCTCATAAATAAGCACAGGTTCACGTTATCAAAAACTTTATCTTCATTTTACAGCAGTGACGAAATTTGCAACTTGTTTTGTAAGGCTGAACAATTTGAATATTACTGAAACTAATTCTGCTGTGAACAGATTCCACCGTTAGTGTATGTATGCTGGTCTGATCTGAAATGATGTAGAAAATACATCTGATTATGCATTACTCTAGGCAAATATTGCCCATAAACCTAAGCAACTAAGATTTTATCTAAACAGCAAGCACTGAGTGTAAAAACTGGAATTACCTTTCTGGATATTATTTCATATCTAATGCTGATTTCATCTCCTATACTACTTGCCTGAATCTTAGTTCTTTGCCATACATTTTGCTTATGTAGTTGAGCAGCATCAGTTTTGATAAAATTTTGACTTCACTAAATAAATAAATCATGTTTTTATTCAGTGTTTATGCCGTCATCTTAAGTACCAGGCACACTGCCAGGTAGTGACAAGACCAACTACACTTTGGCTTAGCTTAAATGTAAAAATTAGAAGGTGTTGATTTTATTACCACTCTGGCAATGTATTTGAAAGGATATTAATGAGTATTAATGTCATGCTTACTCAAAAAAATTCCTGATGCCAGAGTGTTATTTTATCTGCTTTAAAAAATTACCAGTACAGAGCAGAATCGAGCTATGTATCTTGATAAGCATTCTGTATCCTGTTAGCCAAGGACTGGATACAAATGAAAAGTCTACCTACTGTACTCAAACATCTTAAGTTGCATTTTTTAAATCTGATGACAAAAATAACTGAATTTCAATGGAAATTTTCAAGATTATCCAGAAAGAAATTAGAAGGAATTGCACTATTTAGCTGAAGATTTTTTCAGTTGTTAAGACACATATTTCTTGAGAATTTGGATTATTTTAAGAAATCCCAAGTAGTCCAAACAATTAATTGGACAGAAATCACTTTGAAACTATGTTTTCTTTTACAGAATGCTTCTTTTTTTTTTCCTTAACAATTTTTTTCAGTCCCTCAGGAGAGTGAATTCAACAAGGAATTAGATGAGAATGGAAGCTTCTGCTTCAGAAAAGAGAATGGCAGCTAGACAACAGAGAAAACAGATGCCAATTATCTGCCAGTGTCTGCTATAGAACAAAACATTTTATGACATTTACTTTGCCTTAGCAAAGCTGCAGTTGATGTCAGAGAAACACCAGTCAGCAGGTTCTGAAAGCAGGCTCTCCACAGCCCAGGATCTCAAATCATTTCTTACACTTTTCTAAAGATGACAGGATGAAAAAATATTACTTTCTATAGCATAGCAACAAAGTTAGATGTATTAGCACGGTCTTGAGTAATGCTGTCTTACACTGTGAGACCAGACTCACTTAATAGACTAAGTGAAAATAGAATTTGTGCTGCTTAGACTTAGGAGCTGCAAAATGGGATTTCTTTTGTCACACATTGAACAGGGAAAAATTCAAGCTGAGCAACAGAGAATAAAACCAGTCTTTTGCCACTGTATTATCAATCTTTATTTGGCCTGAGTAGCTACCTGTAAAGTGGACTAGTCTGCTGCTGTTATCCAAAGAAAAAATACAGGTGTTAGCGCTACTACTTCAAGGTTAACTTAGCAGTAATTATTGAAAACACATATTAAGACAGACAATCAGCAAACAATTCTCTGAGTCTATGCTGACACTCAAAACCTTTAATGTCATTTGAAGGTAACTCTAATATTTTTACGTAGCAAATGTTTTAGATGATTACAATGGCAAAACATGGCCTACAGCTTATGATAAAACTATCAGCATGAACTACACAGACAAAATGTTCTCTGGAGGTAGAAATTATACAGATACTAGGGAACTATGCCAATCAAAACTTTGTAGCAATTAACTGACTAGATCTTAGGTTAAGAGCAAAGGATAGCTACCCAAATTACTGTACCTTGAAGAGCAGTGCTGGCAATGTATAGTTTAACAAATCTGGTTCAGAGGCGTATATGCTAAGGGGAATACTACATGTAAAGACATGAGAATTAATGAGAAAAAAGGTCATATTTATTTATATCCAATTTTTAAAGAAGTCATATGGCATACTGCTGCAGTTTCTTGTGGGGAACATCTACTTTCCATTAAAAAAATACAATATCGTGTACTTTTTTAACTGAAGAATTCATTGTAATAGTGAATGTGGTGAAGTTCGGACATTATTCAGTGAGGACAAGCATTTACATACAACTGACCAAACACTGTATTTCACACTAGTCCTCATATACCTGATTCATAAAAAGACATCTTTTGAGGCATTTCTGATCACATCTGCCTTTAGTTCAACAATCTTTTGCAATCTTTTACCTACTACAGCTCCATCAGTGACCATCAACCGTGTGTGCAGGTTCACTCATGCTCCTCTTTCCACTCTTCATTCTAGAATTCTAATGACTTCAAAGTACTGTGACATCCCAACTACATCATGACCCAATCACCTCTCCAGCAGGGTACCTGGTGACAAGAATAAATTGCCAAGTCACATTCAAAATACTATTAACACAAAGGTCTTGGTGCTCAGTGTAAGCACATTAACAGTTTTGGGGACTGTGTTTCAGAGAAGTCAAGTAGAGATAAGTCCCCGTCAGGTTTTAGCACAGCTTTCTGGGGGTCAATTTACGTTATAAAATAAGTCACAACACAGAGAACAAGATAGAACTGACAGAAGCAGCTCCAGGGTTCCATTATTTCAGCACAATGTTGAAACCTATTAGTTATTATTTCACAGGTAATTCACTATTACTTTTATTTATGTTGTGACTGAATGTTTCAATGTATATATATATTAAAATAATAGACATTTTAATTAATTTTTAACAAAACTAAATATGATAATCTCAATAATATTGACTTTTTTCAAATAAAAAGGAAAAAGATTCTACTAAGCATGTTGAGCTAGGGCTTCACTAAGAAGTTCTTTTGTATAAAAAAAAAAGTACACTCTCTCCAAGTAGTCAGAAATTCTGATTATAAGGAATTGCTCTGTCAATTACTACATTTATCACAGGCTTAAAGAGGTGGCTGAGCAGTGAAAAAGAACCAAGACTGACCTCATCCTCCCTGGATGATGAGCCAGCATGTAGAAGAACAGGGACTGAAGGCTTGAGGAGGATTTAACAATGTCACAAGGAATGTTCTATATTTCTGTGGTCCAATAGAGCATTTTTTTCTCCTGTGAATAGTTCCACAGATTTCAGGTGAATTGTTCTGCAGAATTAAGCCACTGATGATTAATAAGTGTTTGAAAACAAGTCCAAAGCCAGAGTCTTATTTTAAGTCTCAAAGACAGGTCGTTTCTATCTAACCTAATAGATCAGAACCTTGACTTGCTCATTAGCTGAGAACCTCTGCCCTCCTTATTAGGCCCAATTCTCTCAGATGAACTGTCAGTTAGAAGCTGCTACAATTGTACACAGGTAAAATTCCATGTCATTAATGAACCTGAGTGTTTAATGATTTTGGATGCATCAAGTTTACCCAACTTCTTAAAAGGTCTTTTCTCAAATATAATAATGTCTGTGGCACCAAGGATCAGTTGCAGAAAAGGCTGGTACTTCCCAATCCATCAAAACATCAGCTTTATGTAGTTACGTGGTGAATTTATGACAGAGTTTGTACTAGTTTCTTAAACAGTGGTTAGGACTGCTACTACTAATGCTGATAAGCAAGTAATTCAGCTTCACTGAGATCAGTAGGAGCTTTAAGTAAATAAGGTCCACAAAGGTTTTAGAGTTCAGAGCATTAGCTGCAATGTGCAGCTTGCACACAATACATGTTACATTTGATTTAGAAGCTTTATTTCTTCAAGTAAAAGTTAATAAGCCAGGAATGTTTTAACTCATGAACATCTACGAGTAACATTTTTATTTTTGTCTATTATGAGCAGATGCAAAAATCAAGCTTTATAGTGGAAAAAGGAAGTTTTTGACTGAAGTAACATAAGCTATATTTGACACTTGATTTTAGCATATTTTATGGCCAATTTTATCTGAACTGCCATATTCTCTCTGATAGAAAAGATGTTCAGTGGAACTGAAACTGTCAAAGTACATGGCACCCTCTATAAGAGAAAGTGAAGAGGAAAGAAACACTCATGTACTGGACTGGCAGACATTTCTTTTGAAAATCTTTTGCATAAATAATGTAGATAAGTAGAATAAGAGATTTTTGAAGTAAAATTATCTCAAGTACATTCTAAGTCCTGAACCCCACTCAAAGAGTAATGTAGAGTTGTCATGTCTTATTGCTGTTACAGCTACAGATTTCTGACTTCCTTCAACCCTAGGTTTTAGTGTGAAGGATTTTGCTGTCTACAAGTAGCCATGTCATATGAAAAAGCTGAGAAAATTAAGCCCCAAGGGATAAATTTTGTTCTCTAACAACATAATTTAATCATGCCTAAATTACAGTAAATTCGGGATAACAATAAACAGGTGATCTCCATGAACAAATTTTTTTTTTTTTTTCTTTTTTTAAACAGGACAGGGTACACATAGAAGTTTTGCAGGAAACTACATGAAGTTGCATACCAGCAGAGTGCAACACACTCATATCTCAGCAGCTCTATGCATAGCCTAGCTCCTTAACCCAGGCTGCCAAAGATGCTTCAGCCATGCCACCTTGCTCACAAGTGATTAATTTTTGATCTGCAAGATTGACCGTGGAAGTAGCCAGAGATGACCCGTATTTCAGACACCACAGCTAAATAACACATCAATAACTCACCCATCTGTTTAAGATAGCACCTTACTAGAATTCTAAAATGAGAAATTCCATAGAAGTTGTGTGCCATCTTAGACAGAATAGAATTTTGATACTTCCCATTATGGTGGCAGAGATGACAGAAGAGAGAGAGAATAGCATTACAGACCTACACTTAAGTATTTTAAAACCATTTCACTGCTCTAGGTCAGGCAACAGAGTGGGTGGGAATCTTGTGTACTGAGTGACATATTGTCATGCACCAAGTTATATCAAAGACAACTGTTCTCAGTTATGATAAAGAAAGAATACTTTTGGCCTTAGGCCAGCCATCATTTTTGCCCAAAATGTATTTGCTGGTTTAACCAGTTTAACATGAGTATATAGCTCCACAGCATATGACTGAAGTCTGCTTTCTGAGAAACACCATTCTCATTCCAAAAACATTTAGTTAAGATATTACATTTCTAATGGAGCACCTGTATAAAGAACTCTTCCAAATACCATACCACCACTCTTGTTCTTGCAAAAGGTTAAATTACTTGGTTCACCTAGCTTGAGTTTGGTAAAGCCTGGGAACTTCAAGATCAAGAGAGAGTACCTCAGTAGAGCTGACAATGAAGCAAGAGCTGGCAGTTCCCACCTGAGTGGTTTGTTTTTTTCCTCTTAAAGGTAAAATACTGCCTCAAAGAAGCTCTCTCCAAGTTCTTTATGTATCTACTTGCCTTTTTGCAAAGTCTAATTACTTGTTCACCTAGTATTTAGAACTCACTAATACCTAGAGTTGCCTTCAAATCAGGAACTTCCCTTTCTGAAAGCAGTTTGTAAAAGCAGTAGTTTCCAGTCCTCCTCAATCTATTCTGAAGTTAGCACTGACAACCTGTACTAGAGAGGTGTTCACCTTCTATGTATATTCAGAGGGAGCAGGAGATTTTTCTGCTTACATGCAGCATTATGCTGACTGGCAGCAACTTTCCTCCTCATAGAGCAAAGGGCTGCTTTGAAACTATTCCCTGTCTATGTCATCCCTGTTTTTTTGTTTTTCTTTGATTATTAAAAAAAATGTTTCCTGTATTGACACTTTTGTGTAGAAATGATTCCAGCTCACAAAAACATACTTTTTAATATGAAAAAAATCTTTTTTCAGTGTAGTCCATCTTCCTGCTTATGTTGTTCAGTTTTATCCTGATCATTATTAATCTTTGTCCAAAGAATAATATTCTTGGCCAATTTTTCATAGCATCTCCATCAATACTGAAATTTGCTTTCACAGAACCTACCATTCTCTTCCATTATTCATTCTTTCTTCAGATATCTAAAAATAACCTTGTTTCACCAGGCTTCTTGGACTACAGTTTGGCAGCTGTTTTGTTTCTGATTTCTAGATTCCCATAAAAAAAGTGAAAAATGCCTATATTTCACATTTAATCTTCCAGTGTGAATTTTCTCCTTTAATAAGGCAAAGAAAGAAAAAAAAAGACATTATTTAAAAAATGTATTTGCCATGAATAAGCACAAGTGATTACAGTCATGGATTAAACATGCTTCTACATTCCCAGTGTTGAAAATTACAGTAGCAGAGGAACACTTTGTTTATGGTGCTTACTCTCTGGTATAAATATGCAGCCTTTTCCAAAACACCTCTTATGAAAGGACAGCATCATTATTTTGGCATTGTTCATGACAAAGAAGTTTCATGTGAAGAAGAGGGAAAACAAAGCTTCAGTAGATAGGAATCTGTAAGAGCAATTTCCTTTTAACTTTCCCAATTGACTATTTGTGTTTGCTGATTTGGGGAGATATGCTACAGTTGCTCCCTCATCTCAAACACCGCAGTGAACAGTTTTCTTTTAGTTATAACACCGATATTAAGATACAAGTTGAGAGATCACTTTTGGCATATCCCCTCCATGCCAATTTTTTATTTATAGTTCTTTTCTATGCCACTATTTTATTTATGATATTAAATATATAAAGAGATTATAATGCAGGGGAAAAAAAAA
>PPHD01006948.1:0-20017 GCA_002909625.1 Bambusicola thoracicus
TAACATATATCTGTAACATTATTATTGATTATTGATTAATTCACTGGGTGTCAGTATAAGATGGCAGAAAATCAGCTTTTAGAAAAATTTTTCTTGTCCATCATAATTTTGAAGAACTTGTCTTCAGATCTGAGCCTGATCTGTCATATTCATTTCAGTGAAATGGGGAAGTGTACTGCCTACCTGAGGCCTAGGTCAGGGATATTTCTAGGAAACATTCTAGACTGATTCACCCCTCTGATTATCCTTTATTGATAGTTCAAGCAAGTAGTGTTGAGGTCTCTGAGAGAAGCCTGAGGAGTATCAAAAAGGACCTCAGGGGACTGTAGTGGTTAGTGAATGGAGTGGGAGTGCAGGTCATATTTTCCTCTATCCCTTCAGTGGCAGGGAGGGATACTGAAAGGAACAGAAAAACCCTTCTTGAGAATACATGTCTGAGAGACTAGTGCAATTGCAGGATATTTTTTATTTTTTATTTATTTATTTATTTATATTATGGGGCAGTTTACTTAGTGCCTTGTCAGCAGGCAGTCATTTGTACCAGTACCTTGTTTCCTTTACAGATCAGGGCTGGAGTGGAGTAAAATAAATAATCCATCAATACAGTTTGAACTTTGACCTTGAACACTTCAGGCTCCATTGAAAATGCATCTTCAGCTACAGGAATGAAATGGATCACCTTGACATCTCCTCAGGTGTGGAAAGCATAGTGTCAGTCTGAAGTTTGAACAAAGGATTTTCCTTTGGAGAGCTGACCACCTTGCAAGGATCAGGAGGCTCAGTAAGACACATACAGATTTATCAAATCCAGTTACTGCTGAATACACACACATACAGAGACAAAGAGAGCTCTTGTGGTTCATGGGTTCTCTACATTTTTACATACCAAGACTTCTGAACTATCAGCCAGCCTTGATGTGGTGTATGGCTGATGCCTTGACACTGTAAAGAAAAACATTTAGCATATCTGATTAGGAGCTATAGTGAACTATTCTTTCTAGCAAAATTATTTCAAGAGGCACAGAACTCTCATCATTTAATACATTATGAGGAAAGATGTTCTGACCCTGAGACTACTTGTCAAACATGATTTGAGAGTTTAAACATCACTGAAAGTGCAGAGTCTTTGCACATATAAATCAGTATTTTTAAGTACCTAGATGACCAGGAGGACTGTGCCTCATTGTAGGAATTAACCTAAACAGCAGATAGTCCAATTAACTCCCAGATGGAAATATTTCTTATTCTTTAAAATTGCACATTAATGCCTCTCTTGCTCACTCTTCTTCCAGCATTGATTCCTGTCCCAAACTTCCAAGTTCTCTTCCTGCTCACCACCTTGTCCTAGGCTATTCCCATCAGTGCCATTTTCACATTGAATCCGTCCCCCTGGTAACCTTGCCACTCCCAAGGGGTGCTTTACTTTCACTGCAGCACATGAAGGCAACCTACAGTAGAAAAGAAATCACCCTTGGTAGTCCTCCTGTCTCCCTCAGTAAGAGGAGCAGATGCCAGTGAAGAGGCAAGGGAAGAGGACTGCCTTATCGCTGGAGCAAGCTCTCAGTCCCAGGAGAGGAGACTTTCCCCTGCTGTGCTAGAGCTTCTCCTATCACAAGGAGATAAGGTTCAGCTCTCATCAGACTTTTGGCATTGTATTCCATGGCTTCCAAAAAATGAAGGTTAGCAGGATTTTAAGTGAAGGAGTCAGGTGCTTTGGAAAATTCTGTTCTAATACTTTGCAGCTGAAATAAGGTGGCAGTTGTGTTAGAGACTTCCTTGTCTTGAAGGTTTTGGAAAAGTTTTGACTTGTAAGCAATATACTAACCATATGCTGCACGTCCACAAAGGTACTGTGTAAGCTGATAAATCATGTGGACACCAAGGGGATAATAGGGCCAAGGTGATGGGCAGAGTCACACCAAAATTCAAAAGCAGAGCAGGACACATCTCTTTTCAGCAATGAGAATGAGAGCCCTTCCAATGAGTTTGCTTCTATCCTTCTCCACTGTGCATTCATGTCTTGTTATAACAACAGTGATGTCCAGCTCTTCATTAAAACAAACTGTGAGATTTTTTTTTTTTTCACGTGTATACCCAGTAGTAGATTTAATGTTAGTAGTGAGATTTAAATAGTCAGTCTTACAACAATCAAATATGGATTAACCAGACTTAACTCTGCAGGAACATTTAGATTTTCAGATCTAAACAAAATGAGATACTTCAGAAAAAAATCTGTTGTAACTTTTATTTTGAACCCAGGAAGATTTTGGAATGAATGGGAAGCTTATTCTTATTTCTGAATACTACAGAATAAGCAATTTTTCTATGTATGATAATTGGAAAGGTGTTAGCAGAAGTCCTCAAGTTCACGGAGCAATAGCATGTTCAGTATCTTAAAAAAAATCACAATGACATTTCAGTGAGTTTATTCCTTTCTTCTATGAAGGATATAATTAGAAACATAAGATGCTTCTTAATACTTAGGAAGTAGATGTTTTGATTCTACTTATTCAGGCTTATAGTTTAGCATATGCATTTACACATACTGCTTTAAACACAGCAGGAGGAAAGCACTTTTTATTTTATCCATCTTCAGTTTTTGCTGTTATTTTCATCTCTACCCACTGTGCTAAGACCCTCAGAAACATTAACATTTTTGATCCTGTAATACTAATGAATCACATCAGCTTTGTATTGTCAGTCAGTATTTCTCTCTACTGTCTTCACAGTATTCTGGTTTCCTCCCCCCCTCTGTTAGTTTAACTCACACCCCCAGAGTTATATTGATTTTATCAGTTGTGTTTAAATATGCTACTGTTATGGAGGGGTTAAGCAGGTAGGATGATTGCTCTAATAAAAATTGATAAGTAGTCAGGTTATCCTTCCTAATTTATTGCCATGGCAACAGACAGCACATGTGGCTTGTTGCTGTAGAACAGAATGCTAATAATCAAATGTGTCTTACCCAAATGAATATATAACACAGCTTACTAATACAGAGTCTTGACATTGTATACATTACTGAACATCAGCACGCATTAATTCTGCATCTAAGTTACTTGATGCATATGCTCTGGAGAATAGAAAAAATGAAAAAGCGTGTCTGCTACATCAAAGCTGTTCATTAAAGTAATGTATTTCAAATAGGATGTACAGTGGAAGATCCAATTCTCCAACACTTATCTTGTTTATTTCAGTAGGTGGTTGGTATACTAGGAAAATGCAGTAATGCATAGTCATTGTGAGATGGCATAAAAATAACTGACATTGCACAGGAGTTCAATTAAGCAATAATCTCTGGGGGGGAGGGAGGTCATTACTAGCAGTTAATGGTTGGTTTGTTAGTTAATGGCCCAAGGCAAAGCTGATAGCAGTTAAACCTCTAACAAACTGGCTGTGAATTATGGCAACAATGTTTTCTTCTGGGGATTTTCCCCCCTATTATATATTAGATACGATAGTTTATGATATAAATAATATGTATTTTAAAAAAATCATTACACAGTACGTTGTTGGAAACATTGGGTGTTTTGAGGAAACCCACAACTGATTTTCTACAGAAAAGGAAGATAAATTTTCAGTATTTAAATATATGTATATGCATAGAATCATAGAATAGCCTGGGTTGAAAAGGGCCACAATGATCATCGAGTTTCAACCCCTGTGCTATGTGCAGGGTCGCCAACCATTAGACCGGGCTGCCCAGAATAGTAAATATTTTATACATATATACATATAGTACATATGCATTTCATGTTAAATATATAACATATGTGCTATATATAATATACAAAAGAGTATGTACAATATATGAAACATGTTCTATTGAATCATTGCAGAGAATAAATTATGAGACAAAAATCAGCCCATCTCAGTGTTTTACAAACATAAAGTCTCTGTTTCATCTGCGCTCAGCACTGTTATCATTAAAATTCTTAACCTAAGATATTGTACTGCACTGTCTTGTTTGATGCCATGATCTAAAATTAATTTCTTTATCAGTCGTGCTTGCTATTAAAGGTCATAGTCTTTCCTTTAACCAGAACAAGCTATGCAGCCAAACTCATAAGATGAGGCTTGAAACTATTATGTTTGAGAATATAGTATTGTGTCCATTTTAACACAAAGCTTAACACCTTCAGATAGATATTTTACTCACTGAAATTGTTGGTATGCAAGTGCAGTCTACTTTCAGAAAGCAAAGTGTGATGGGCTTTTAATCAACTTCCTGGAGATTTAAAAGTATCTTGATAAACTGAAATGGTTAGCAAAAATTGCCATGATGTTATAGCAAAACAGCTTCACAATGAATCTAAGGTGAGGCAATTTCAGATAAGACAGGGAGCCATAATACTGTCATGAACATAAAGCAAACTGTATTTACAGTATGAATACTATATATTCATTCTGAAAATGTTCGTGAGTACAATTCAGCACTATGTCATGTAGTACTCATTTATCTAGATGGTAATTCAAAGAATTGTGAATTTGGACAAGACTGATTTCTGGTATAAGCTCTATTCATAAAATAATTCTAAGTTAGACATGAAAAAAAAAAGACGACTTTTTTTTCCAATTATCTGCCAAGATTTAAAGTTTTCTATTTGATCTTCAAAGGATGGGGATTTATATTTGAAGAACTGCTAAACTATTTTTCACTTTCAAAAACTATTCTCAAACATGTCTTGTATGTGTGCATATGTACACACACATACACAAATGAGGGATACTCTGAAAATAATGCCTCCTATTTTATGATGTTGACTCATGACTTCAGAGGTGGATATTGGTGGTATGGCAGAAGAGGTTGAACTTTCCCACCCATATTCGGTTATGTTTTGTTTCCATGAGACAGATGGCAGCAAAGGAGCAGTCTGATAAATGGTATCTGACATGGAAGTACAGATGAAGCAAAAATACGCCATTGAATTCATTCATGCAGGAAGAATGACACCCATTGACATTCATTGATGCTTGCTGAATGTTTATGGAGACTAAACAGTATATGTGAGCACACTGAAGCAGGGAGCGGTGTGTTTCATCAGTGGCAACAGCAACATGAAAGGCAAGGCACGTTTCAGATGGCCATGCACAGCTGTCACATCATGACACGAAGAGCATCTCAATCAGTTCATCTATGTGAATTTTTGTATTACAAGCAGGGGACTGTGGATGAAACTGAAAAGGGCCAGTTTCCCTAGGAGAATACTGTGAGAGACCATGTCAAAGGCTTTGCTGAAGTCTAGGTAGACTACGCCAACAGCCTTTCCCTTCTCTACCAGTCTGGTCACCCAGTCGTGGAAGGAGATGAGGTTGGTCAAGCATGGCCTGCCTTTCACGAACCCATACTGGCTGGGCCTGATCTCCTGGATTCCACGCATGTGCTGTGTGGTCTCATCCAAGATTATTTGCTTTTCTGGTACTGAGCTCAGGCTGTCAGGCCTGTAGTTCCCTGGATCCCTTCCTGTAGATGTGAGTCACATTGGCAAGCCTCCAGTCCTCTGGGACCTCTACAGATAACCAGGAACGCTGGTAGATGGCGGAGAGTGGCTTGGCAATCATCCCGCCAGCTCCCTTAGCACTTTAGAGTGGAGCCAGTCTGGTCCCATGGACTCGTGACAGTCCAGATGGAGGAGGAGCTCTCTAACTGTCTCCACCTGAATCACTGAATTCTACATACCATCCCAGACTTCCAGATCAGGGCATAAAGCGCCCTGAGGATAACTGATCTGCCTAAAGGCAGATGTAAAGCAGGCACTGAGGACCTCAGCTTTCTCCTTATCCTCAGTAGTCACATTTCCTGCTGCATCAAGTAAAGGATGGAAATTCTCCTTGGTTCTTCTCTTACCACTGACATATTTGTAAAAGGATTTCTTATTCTCTTTTACTGCAATGGCCAATCTGAGTTTAAGTTGGGCTTTTGCCTTTCTAACTTCCTCCCTGCATACCTTAGCAACTTCCTTGTAATCTCCCCAAGTAGCCTGTCCCTTCTTCCAGAGGACATAGACCCTCTTTTTCTTCTAGGGTCTCAACAATAGTTCCCGCTTCATCCACATCGGTCTTCTTCCCCTATGGCTTGCCTTATGGCATTCAAAAACAGCCTGTTCTTGTGCCTTTAAGATTTCCATCTTGAGGAGTGTCCAGCCTTCCTGGACCCCTTTACCCTTAAGGAGTGACTCCTGCAACAAGTGCCCTGAACAGGTCAAAGTCTGCCCTCTGGAAGTTCAAGATAGCAGTTTTGCTAGTCACCCTTCTGACATCTCCAAGAATAGAGAATTCTACAATTTCATGGTCACTCTGCCCAAGACAGTCCCCAGCCTTCACACCTCCCACCAGTCCTTTTCTATTAGTGAAGAGCAGGTCTAGCAGAGCACCACACCTGGTAGGCTCTCGTACCAGCTGTGTAAGGAAGCTATCTTCCACGCGCTCTAGAAACCTCTTGGACTGCTTCCTCTGCACTGTATTATATTTCCAACCTATATCAGGGAAGTTGAAGTCTCCCATGAGAACAAGTGCTGGCAACTGCACAACTTCTGAAAGTTGCTCATAGAATGCCTTGTCCTCTTCATCCTGGTTAGGCAGTCTATAACAAACCCTCACCAAGATGTCACCCCTACAGGCCTTACCCCTAATCCTTACACAGACACTCAACTTTATCAATTCCAACCTCAAGCTCTTCAACATAAAAACACTCTTTAATATAAAGGACCACACCACCACCCTTCCTTTCTTGTCTATCCCTTCTGAAGAGATTGTAGCCATCCATCACAGCACTCCAGTCATGGGAGTGGTCCCACCATGTTTTTGATAATAGCAACTAGGTCATAGTTAGCCTGCCACACAATCGCTTTCAGCTCTTCCTGCTTGTTGCCTATGCTGTGTGCACTGGTGTAGATGCACTTCAACTGAATCATCTGCCTCACCCCCAGCTCAAGCAATATTCCTCTAGGTTCATCTCTGGTGAGCCCTGTTTTGTCCCCTTCCCACGCTGTAGCTAGTTTAAAGTTCTTTCAATAAGCCCTGCTAGCTCCTGCGCTAGGATTCATTTCCCCCTTCGAGATAGGTGGGTTCCATGCACGGACAACAGGTGAGGGGCTGAGTAAACTGCCCTATGATCAAAGAACCCAAAGTTTCTGCCTCAACACCAGCCTCTGAGCCAATTATTCATTACTTGTGCTTTCCAAGACTGCTTCATTGTCCCCGAAGGTATAGAACAAAAGATCACTTATGCTCCCACAACTTGAACAAAACACCCTAAACCCCTGAAATCTCTTTTCATAGTTTGTGCGCTTCTCGAAGAAATTTCATCACTGCCCACCTGAACTATGAGTATTGGAAAGTAATCAGCGGACCTAATCAGCTCTGGGAGTTTTCTAGCTATGTCCCTGACCCAGGCCCCAGGAAGGCAGCATACTTCCCGATGGCTTGGGTTTGGTCTGCATATGAGGCCCTCTGTTCCTCTGAGAAGGGAGTCGCCCACCATGACCACTTCCTGACAGAGGCAGTCTCAAAGCGTGGGGATGACCGCCTCACCTTAGGCTCCCTCCTAGGCAGATCCTCCATTGCCTCCCCACTCACCTCCCCTTCAATTTCCAGCCTGTTGCTTAGTGGGAGCTGGGGAAGCGGGGTAGGCAGTTGGGGGTGTGGGGGTTGTCCTATGACGCCAAGTCGGGACTCTCTTCCAACCCTCCTCAACTGTCAGGTCTGTCCGACCATGACAAGGCAGGGGGTCAACCACTTTTCTGGAGGTATCTCCCTGGCACCTTTCCCTTTGGCATGCCAGCAAGTCACTCCACCAGGCAATCTCCCACTCACACTCCCCGATGGTCCTTAGTCTCTCCACCTCCTCCTTGAGCTCCACCACCATGCTGAGCAGCTTATCCACCTGCTCACACCTCATATAGGTGGAATCCCTGCCCCCCTCCCCAGACAGCAGCAAGCTCAGGCACTCCCTGCAGCCAGAGACCTGAACAGCTACATTTCTGGGCAGGCCCCCCATATGGGTCACCACAGTCTTCTTGGAATAAGCCCGCTGTCTGGCAGAGACCATGTTTAGGTCTGCGGTCTCAGAGACTGCCAAGAGGAAAGCCGGTCTCCTGAGCAAAGAGGAACAACACTTACACAGCTCACCACTTGACCTACCTCCCGCACCCACAGCTGCAGCACCATACAGGCAGTGTGTGCTGTGCTCACTCACTAAACCTCCCCAGTCTCAGGGGGCAGCAACCATGGTTGCTCACCAGGTGTGCTCTGTGGGCTGAACCTACCACTGTGAGACTATTTAAAGCTTATCACCAGGTGCCAAGGTCAGGGGCAGGTGATGACACGTTCCTGGGGTGTTTTAACTGCACTGCTAATGTGCCAGCTCCACCCCTGCTCACTCAGCAACCTGCCCACAAGTTGCCAGGCCCTCAGCATAAGTGCAGCACTGTTGTTGGCTTCAAAAAAAAGCCTTAAAAGAAAAAACGTTTTCTTTCTAAACTGTTGGCCTTTTCACTCCAGATCCCTTGCTCAGTGCAGTCTTACCTGCTCTGAAGCTAGTCTCCGCAGCAAATCAATCATTACTGGTGTGATACTGGTCAAATCACATCATTACTGGTGATGAGACGTGGCATCACCACTATGAGCTGGAGGTAAAACACCACTTCATGCAGCAGCGACATGTGAAATCCCACCAAAAATAAGTTCAAGACACAGGCCTCAGTGGACAAGGTGATACACATTGTCTTTTTGGAAAGCAAATGGGTGATCCTTCTGGATTTCCTGGAACCCTGACAAAGCTTAAACTCTGACTGCTATATCACAGTGCTGTTTACTTTCCAGAGTCAAGACAAATAGTGTTATTCTGCTATTTGCATCTGTTGTATTTTCCATTGAAATAGATAGAAGGCATTACTTTTGGAGCAACCTACTTATAAATCCTCATTGTTATTATTGCTGTGTGTACCTTATGTTGCCTTAGTTCATTCAGATCATGTCTAATCAGGATTTTTCAAATAATTCTCCCCTGTGTCTGGAGAGGAAATTAAATCAGAAAATCTTCTGTACATCTGAAAGTATTTTGTGTTAGAACATAAGAGTCAGACATGAGTACGGGGTGGAAAAGGGAGAGTAGTATTTGTCAGGAGACAGCAGCCTCAGGCAGTGTACTATTTGTTCAAACAGCAGTGAGAAATAGGAGTGGGGAGTGAGAGCCACATGTACATAAAATATCAAAATGGGGGCAACAGACAAGAATAAAGAGGCTGAAACATGATTCTGGAGATGGGTTGGGCTGGGTAAGAGAAAGTTGTGGCTAAAAGGGGGAATAGAGTCTTCAAAAAGAAGCAAGGTAGGTGCTGAGCAAAAATTAAGATAAATAACTAGAAATCATTACAGAATGTCCTACATGACCTTAATTTTGCCCTCTTGAGCATATACATTATAACTCTGTCTTTAGTTATATGATCTTGTGCTTTGTTTTTCAGTGGACAACTGCTTTGTTCAGTGCTGAAAGCTGGGCAAGAGTCAGTGCCACGCAGCAAGGGGAGCCAGCTGTCATGGAGTAAGGCTGAGCCACAAAAGAGCCATTGTTCTTGAGAGTGTGGCTGAAGGGAGGGCTCAGCCTGAGATATTAAAACAAGTCTTCTTGATGGAGGAAATGCATTTTACACTCAGGTCATTCTGAAATTTATATACCCAGAAATTTAGAGATCTGTACTGAGAGATGGCTTTCAGTACACTGTAGAGTACAACAAAATTACATCAACAGAAGAGGATAGACACAAAAAACTTATTCTCCAAAAGAGTAGTTGGGCACTGGAATAAGCTGCCCAGGGAAGTGGAGTCACCATCTCTGGAGGTGCTCAAGAAGTGTGTAGGTATGGTACTTAATGACATGTCTTAGCGGGCAATATTGTTGGTAGGTGGGCAGTTGGACTAAATGATCTTAGAGGTCTTTTCCAAACTTAATGATTCTATGATTTTATGAATAAATATTGAGTATATAGTATATGTAATGTGCACAATTCAATTTGCATGCCTTGCTGCCTTCATCAGACCCCATTTTTTCTGTTTTTTTAGTAGAGATTTTCCCACTTTCTTCCTGGCGCTCAAGAGTGACAGGTACAACATAGTACTACAAAAACAAGAGAGAGGTGCTCTTAATCCATCTATTCAGGAAATGGCAGCAGGTTCAGGTAGCAGGAATTAAAGAGAAAGTCCTGATTTGCCCCTATATTTTAGATAATTCTAGAGAGTGGATGAAATAATCATCTAAGAATAAAACATAGCCTCCAGAAGATAGCTGCATGGAAATCATCATCTGCTGTTGTTACAATTCAACAAAGTTTAAAGCACTTGAAGAAAATATCTTATAGTAGGAAGGTGATATCTATGCCCTCTCTAATTACAAAGTCACATAGCAAGGAGTTGATGAAATTATTGTAATTTGAATTATTATCTGAAGTGTATAGGCAGAGAGAAACATACACACATAGTAGGGAAGTTAACAGCCAGCTTCTCCCAAAAATGAACTGAGAATACGACCCAAGATTTTGGAGAGGTTTTGACAATCTTTTACTATGCTTTCTTTTTTTTTCTTTTTTTTCTTTTTTTCTTTTTCTTTTTCTTTTTCTTTTTTTTTTTTTTTTTTTTTTAACAGGGAAAATAATAATTCACCATTTGAAGACACAGTATATTTAAGGCTAAGCTGTATTTCTTCTAGAATAGAAGTTTAATTCTATAAAACTAGAGCTGTGATGGGACTGAGGAGAGGGTGTAAGTTAGTAGGAGATGAAAATAATTAGCATAAATCTTAAATTTGAGATAAGGATGCTAGATAAGAGAACACACACACACACACACGCACACACACACAAAAAAAAGAGATAAAGTTTAGAGAACAGCTGGGACCCACTAACTTTTGCTGAGAGAAATTGGACAGGCTGTAAAATATTCCTTTAAAATAGTGTTTTCACTATCTTTGAGTCTGTCATCTGTGTAGCCCGTACTCTTTGTGATTAGAGCAGTGAATATATTTTACCTCTCAGCTTTCTTTGAGCAGAGTCCAAAACTTTTTTCAGGCCATAAAGCTATACTAGACTCTCAGACAAACCTTTGTTTGCCCACTTTAAGTGGATGTTATGCTTAAATTATTACCATGTCAGTTTTCTGATGTTGTGATGCTATACCTGCAGCTGTGGTTTATCGTGGTAAGCAAAATCCCTGTTCAATTATCAGCCTCTGCTGAAATAGTTCTTATGATCTCAGTAGAGAAGAGCATAGTTGGGTGATAATTTTTTTCAACAGATATTGGAAAATATAGAAGAAACTAGTAATTATCTAAAGGAAATGTTTCGCTCTGTCCATTTCTCATTTTAAGGTGTAGAACGGTGTCTTTAATTGTGTTGACAGAGAAAGAAGGGTATCTCTGTACTTGCTTTTGAAGCTGTTCCCTGTGTCTATTTACAGGTGGTTCTGTTTGCAATGAAAAGTGCCCTGGGTGTGTCCCTAGAGTATGCTTAATGCTTGGAAGGCCAAGTGTCTTGCTTCAATGGGTTAGACAGAAATTTTATGCAATACAACCAGCTGAAAATGCAGGGAAGGACTGTGTATTTTATCTATGCATTTGTGCAGCCACCAGTCCAAGGCCTGTATGTATAGCCAGTTCACATCAGATCTTGAATAGGTGGAAGAAGCAGAATACTATTTGTATATAATGAACTTAAATCACTGCTATTAAGATTTTTATTTATTTATTTTGTTTAAAGAATTGCTGTGGCTACAGTTGTTGAGAAAACTTGGAATGGAATCACAACAAAACTTGATGGGAAGCTGGATTTCAAAAGTAAGTGGATTGGGGAAAAGTATGAAAAGTAATCTAAAGAGCAGTTCTACTGAGGTATAAAGGGACTGTTGAATTGTTAAATCTCTCAGTATCGGTAAAAGTCTGTAAGTGAGAATGAAAGAACTCGTCCCACAGACTTAGCTCTCCCTACTATCTTAAATAATAATTGAAAGAAAAATGGAAGGAAAAAAAAAGAAAAAAAGAAGAAAGAAGCAAAGTGAAACCTCTTATGAAATGAAATACAGCCTTGTGCAAAGGTGTACTCAGCAGCTCTGTTGTTTTTTCTTTGATATTTTTCTGAGGGGAATTTCATCTTCTGGAATACAAGTAAATCTTCAAAAGGGAACTTTTTCTTTGGAATGCAAATTATTATAGTGACGTTTCCCACATCACAGGGGGAATATAGTAACCCAACTGTTTCTATTTACAGCTCTCAAGTACTCTTGGATTTATTTTTGTGACCCTCTAAAAGCAGATAAACATTGGAATTGGAATTTTACTACTGGGGAAACTGAGGCTAAACTTGTTACCCATGATCTTACTGTCACAGTTGAATGTACTCAGCTTATGCACAGTCTTTCTCTTGGGCAGTTAGTGAACAGCTTACAGGTGTTAATATTTGCATTTGTGGTATCAATAACTACACAATCTACAAGGGTCCTTTCCAACCTGAGTAATTCTATGATTCTATGGGTGGATTATGTCAGCATAGCTTTGTTGTAAAGATTGAATCTGATAACTATTCACACTGTTGATGTCTGCATCTGCTTCTAGAGGCTTCACAGCTTCGATATTCTCTATGGTCAGAGGCACTCTGGTGGAACATAGCGTTAAATTTTTTCTGGCACAACTCTAAACTCACAATTTGGAGGCAGAAATATCTTCCCTCATCTATTTGTGGGGACCCTGAGGTAACCATTTCTTAAGCACAATGTAAGAGTTTTTGGATTGGCTTCACATATTCTGGCATTGTGAGTGGGAAGAGCAGAAATCCCAAGTTCACCATGCTCAGTTATGAGCTTGAGCATATGTTTTGTCACTGCAAGCACAAAAATCTAGTTTTGAGTCTTGAATGTCCCTAACTCCTGATTCCCAATACTCTGCTTTAGCTACATAAATTTATGCTCTTATTTCTGAAGAACTTTCTGCAGACCAGGGACCATCCATCTGGGGACACCTTTATTCTGTCAGTTTTACTTGTCTGTGCTGATGTTTGAGGCACTGCTATCAGTGATAAATATCTGCTTTGAAGTAAGAAGCAGGAATATCTGCTGAACTGTATGTATCTGTTGTGTGAAGTTAATGCCACTGAAGAACAGTTTCATATGTCACATTTGTACCCTGTAGTTTAAATTAGGAAGGATGCCAATTTAGCCATTGCCTGTCATCATTTTTTTTTCCAGAATGAAAGGAAATTAGACTCCGTGGGAGAAGTTCATTACTCAATGGAAGGAGCAATCTTCTGGCACTTAAATTTTCTCATTTATAACCACAAATGAAATGTTAGTTCTTTCTCAAGGTAGGAAAAATTCTGACCTTAGAAACCAATGTATTATAAGCTTGGTTGCTGAAGTAACTATTTTGCTAAAAATGAAAATGGGAGAAAAGTTCATGCTTTATTGATCTGTTGCTCATTCTATTTTGAAATTACTGGTCTGGTATGTAGAGGCTGGATATCTAGTAGGAAAAGGAGCAAAATGTGTGTGTGGGGCGGGGGGAGGTGTCATAGGCAGGGCTCCTCAAATAAGTTAAAATACCCACCAAGAAAGTTTGTGATGCTCTATTCAATTGAAAGACTAAAGCACATTTACTTGTAAATGTATATGATTGAGTTGATACATTAACATTGCGTAAGAATTTTTAGAAAAGGTAAGGCCTAATGGTAGAGATATCAATTCTAAACAGAACTTTCTTTCAGTCTGAAAGACATGAAAACTAGGCTGAACCTTTTAAAATATACATCCTGTTCAAATGGAGCAAATACTTAATGATCATTATCAATTTTTAGCAAAGGTTTCCCCCTCCCTTTTCAGTTATCCTGTCTTCAACTGTGCAATTCTGAATAGCAGCCAAGTTAATGACTTTTCACATCTAACCCTCAGTTTTTCATAATACTCTTACACAAGGAAGGTATTGATTTCCTCATTTATTGTCTGATTTTATTAAAATCTGGAGTAAATCAACACTAAATGAATCTGCAGGATTCACAGCCACAAGATGCCACCAGGCTCAGTGAGATTCAGAGTAATTATCCACTTAAATAGATAAAAACTTTTGCAGTTTCCGTGGCTCATTTTAATGGTCACAAGATAGCACTTTCTCTTCCTTAAAAGATAAAGCATGATCCCTAAACTTCAGAGCAAAATATGGTTTATATTGTGAAGAATTTTTTCCTATGGGGGGAACAGCATAAATCTTCACTTGATTTATCTCTTTTTTTGAAAGACCACTAATTAAATACTGGATTTTTTACATCGTCGGTGTGATATAGCTATGAAAATTATTGTATTGTTGTAATATTACCGCACATATGCTTTTGTATTTGAGATCAGTTTATGTTTCTTTTTATCATCTTTGCTCCTGCTGGTAATGTTTCTAACAGACTTTCATAGGCATTTGCACTGAATCTCAGTGTTATCAGTATATGGTAACTCCCATGACTACAATCTCAAGACTGCAGACTATGGTCAGTTTTACAGCTGAATTGTTCACTTTGATCTTTTACACTTTACATTGCATCACTTCATGATTTGAATCCAGATAATTCCTATTCTGCAAAAGCTTTTTTTTAGAGAAAAATAATGTAGAAGACTGAAAACTAAGGAGCATGATATTATGTATACCAACAATGACTTTAGAAAGAAATCTCTCTTGTTAGAATAAAGTAAAACAATTGCCATTCCCTTCCCCACCACTGACAGGGTTCTCTTTACGGGCCATACTATTTGCTGCTTTCCTCCATATATCTGGATGTACAATTAAATGATTAATATTATTTCTCTATTTGACTGAGCAAACATGCACTACAGAAGACAAAGCTCCCATCTTTAATTTGGTCTTTGATAAAAACATCTCCATCCTATTACTTTATTAATGTACTAAAGTTTCCTTTACTTATTTTGCCAATGTTTATATTTTCCCGTTCTTTGTTTGTTTGTGTTTTGTTTTCCTCAGAGGAAAAATCCTCCCTATAAAATATCCCTATAGCTACTATGAAATCACTCAGACAAATCAATGTTAGCATGTTTTTCCTGATGACTGTTATCACTGGGGGCACAAGTCAACCACACTGTGCCAAGGAAAGGTGTTAAAAAGAACTGCTGAAAGAGGACATCCTTCCTAGAATTCTCATGTTGGCATATATCGTCATCAATTTCTTTGCAGCTGCTCCACCCCTTTCTTTCTACTTTGCACACATGAGAATGGTTCATGGAAGAACTACGCTGCAAGGTTTCCCAAAGCTGTCTGTGTAGTCCTTTCATCTTCTCTCCTCCTGGCTATTTAGGAAGCAAGCTGCTCCCGTGAGTTGACTCACTGGCCTATTCCTGGCTACCTAGAACAGACAAACAGGAATGTTTATGAAGCTAATGCTGAATTAAACAACAAATTTCAGTCACTGAAAATCAGCATTTCTTAAATCGCCATATGTAGGTTTTTAGCCTCAGACAACTGATAACGCTAGCTGAGTCTGATGAATGAGATAATGAGATGCTTCTGGTAATTAATTGTTGAATTAAAATATAAAGTTAGCAAACAGAACAAGGTTGTAGAAACATATTTTTATCTGTGTGGATATCTGCACCATGGGAATTTCCCCTTATGCTACTGGCCTCATAGTATCAATCTGTAACTTCAGGGTAGGAAAGCTCAGAGTAAGTGGCCAACTGAAAGAGCTGGCAGCACTTCATGCAGGCATAGAAGACTGGCATAACCTAATCCCTTGCTTGTATGGAGTAATTCATTTTCCAGCATGCCAGATAAAGTTAATGGTTACTTACATGAAGGAAATAGATTGGTCTATAAAGCAAAAAACACCTACAAATTCAAATTAAAAATGATTTCATGCAGTTTATATTCCTTTGTAGAAAACAGAAGAAAAAATGTTTATATCATGGTGCTGGTTATTTATGAAATCTGAAGCATTACAACTGAAGCTGTACAAATGCTGATTGTGTCCTTTGCAGGGTACATAAAGGAAAAGCAATAACACAGTGTTTGTAAATATTTATTGCAGGTAAATTCAATCTTCTTCTTTACCAACTTAGTCATTCAGACTAACAGGCCATTTAAGAATCTGTGGAAAATAGGAATTGTTTTTACATTTACTGTGATTCATCTGGTTTATCCCTTTCACTTCCTTTTCCAAGCATCTTCTTGTCACCTTCACATTCTGTTCCCTGGGCTATATTTCTAACTAACTGCTGTCTGCAGAATCTAGTACAGCCCTTACTGTTCTGCTCTGCTCTGCTTCTTTCAGAATATGCCTCATTCCACATAAGCTGTGAGTGATCAGCAGGGTAGAGCTCATGCTAAGGACCTATTTAAGGCAGATGGAAAAAGTCCAAAATGGACCATTAGCTTAAATGCCTTGAGCTTATGAGGTCCACATGAAAAGCAGAAAAACAGTTTTTGGAGGGACTTCACAGTCTGCTTGATACCAAATATCTTCAAGATGCAAGTTGAGAGCTCAACCTGTATAAGGAAAAGTACTGTAGCAACATGCATTTAATATTGTACTTAAGTGTCAGCAATGTTCAAACAGATTTCAGAAATGCAAAAAGAAAAAAAAAATGTGGGAGAGACAAAAACATAAAAGACTACCTAGAAGAATAAAGAAAATTCCCAGCAATGTTTCCAAAGAATTCTTTGCCCTCCTCACTGAAAAGACAAAACCTTCTAGATGCCCTAGCTACCTTCTGAACTACAGAAAACCTTCCCTTTGATAGCAGACAACAATTACCCTACGTCCAATAACAGAAAAGAAATATTGATTTCTTTATAGGAAGGCCAAAATAGAGACCACCCATATAACTTTTGACAAAGAATGTCCTCAAGCACATGGATACTCCACTTACTAAGTACTCCATCAACTTCTGGAGTATCTCACTGCTATGAACCTCACTGGGGAAGATGGAGAGTCACATCAACAGGAAGTGGTCTAGGACAGGATCTTGAAAAAAACACATTTTACTGTCTTTCTAACTTGATCCTCAAAAGCGTTATACACAGAAGTCTAAAATTAGCTTCTTGCTTTGGCTAGTCCTAGCAACACCAAGAGTTTCCCAGAAAAGTTTCTAAATAAGACTGTACTTCTGTTGCTGAGCATGTACATGAAATACCACGAGTGAACAGAATAATTTTCTTTCTGGTCATTCAGTCAGAATTCAAGTTACAGCCAGCTTGAAAGTGTTTGACTAAGTAGTGACTCCGATTATTTTTAGCTTCACACAATCCATGCATTCACTGTACTTCATGGTATTACTGAACACTGACCTGGTTTCACCATGACTTTATGCTGAGCTATCAGAGAGAACCAATCAATCTCTGCCACTATACAGGTATGTTAGAATCTGCATAGGAGTCCTCCATAGCTCATTCTTCCCCTGACGCATCTGACAGTGGCACTGGAAACTTGTCCCCAAACACATTTGCTCTGTTAGCATCCCAAAGATTCTCACGATAGTTTCAGGAAAAAAAAAAAAAAAAAAAAAAAACAAAACAGATCCAAGTAAAACAGTGCTAGCAATACTGAGTACGATAACAAAATCCAATTAAAATACAAAGATTTCAGACTGGAAAGTAATTATTTTCCCCTTTTGTGTACAGTGACTGGCAATTTATATACAAAAACTGAACTCTCGCGGCTCATATTGGCTAATTGTCATATTTAGAGCCCGTGTCTTAAAGGAAGCTAACTGCTGAGGCCCCCAGATACCTGGATTACATATACATCATATTGCATTTAGGCACAGTAATCTCTGTGACTGTCATGCCATCTGTGGCTGCTGCCCACAGATCAGCTACAAGCATCACTGAGGAACATCAAAGACTTGGACACCTAATGTCCAGTTTGTGCACGGTGGACCATAAATAGTGGGACAAGACTTCATGAATAATCATGAGCAATTTGAGGGCAATCTGTCAGAGAAAATCTGAAGTTGTACTAAACCTGTAACATAGGAACACCCATAACAGGACCAGGGCAGTTCTTACCATAGGCTGCAACACAGCACTGGCTGACAGTCATCCTGCTACATCAACCAGTTATTGTGTACTTGTTATGACTGTCCTGTGTTCAACTTTTCTCCAATATAGATGTCAATTGTTATAGGAGTTCCTTGGCAGAAAATTTCTTTCCCACAAAACCCCTGAAACTATCTTGATTTTGGAATCCTCCAAATTATTATCTACTATTGTCATGCTGTAATCATCTTGAATCTTTACAGGAGTAAAAGACAGGAGAGAACATTTTCTGTTTATGTTGTATAATGTGGTGCATATGGTGCTTAAGGACTATGTTGTCTTTCTCCCTATGTCTTTATTGACAATGGATTCTTTCATAATTCACCATTGGGTGTAAATTCCTTATTGTATTCTTAGTATCATGGAGAATGAAGCAGACAATGCTCCATTAAATGCTCTCCTAGAAACATGCTAGTAACAATATAAGAAAGTTCTTTTTCATGAGGTCATATCTAAAAAGAATCATAGAATGGTTGGGATTGGAAGGGACCTTTAAGATTGTCTTGTTCCAACGCCACTGCTATAGTCAGGGACACCTCCCTCTAGACCAGATTGCTCAAAGCCCCATCCAGCCTGGCCTTGAATGCTTCCAGGGAGGGGGCATCCACAACCTTTCTGGTCAACCTGTTCCAGTATCTCACTACCCTCACAGTGAAGAATTTCTTCATAATCTATTTCTTCCTAGTCTAAATCTACCATCTTTCAGTTTAAAAGCATTTCCCCTCATCCTTTCGCTACGTGCCCCTGTAAGAAGTCCCTCACCAATTTTCCTATAGGCTCCCTTCAGGTACTGGAAGGCAGCTATGAGGTTCCCTCAGAGCCTTCTCCAGGCTGAACAGCTCCAGCTTTCTCAGCCTGACCTCATAAGGGAGCTGCACCTGCCCTCTGATCATCTTTGTGGCCCTCCTCTGGACCGGCTCCAGCAACTCCATGTCCTTATTGTGTTTTGGGGGCTGCAGAACTGGACTCGGTACTCCCACTGAGGTCTCATGAGGGCAGAGTAGAGGGACAGAATCGCCTCACTAGACCTGCTGGTCACACTTCTCTTCTTGCAACCCAAATCAACCTACACACCCAGATCCTTCTTCTCAGGACTGCTCTCAAACTATTCTCCACCCAACCAGTATCTGAGCTTGGGATTGCCCTGACCCAGGTGCAGGATCTTGCACTTGGCCTTGTTGAACTTCCTGAGGTTGGATTACATCTGATGTACCTTCACATGTTTCAAGAGATATTTCTCTATCATAGTGACCATAAAAACATTGAAATAACTAGATTGCAAATTTTGAACTGGAAAAAACAAGTTGAGTGTTATTCATATAATAATGTTATATTTGAGTCAATAATCATTTTGATTTCCAACAAGAAAAAGTGTTTCATTTCCATACACATCACAGAGATGAAATTTTACTGTTTATAATTATTATTATGCTTATTCTCTTTACCAACCTCATTTTATAAAAAGATATACCATCAGCTGTTTCTCTTGAACCCTCTCATCAGTTCATCATTCATATAAATCACACTATATTTTGATTTTTAAAAACATCAAATGAGCAGGGAGATAGCAGCAAGCTCAGAGGAAGCTATTTCAGGGAGGGTGGGAGGTGGAATGTGGTATCGTAAACAAGATCCCAGAATGAAGTGAAACACAGGCAGTGCCATAAGAACTGCTGGTGGTTATCTAAAAAGGAAAAGTAGTAAGTTTCCACTTCAAGATCAAATTAATTGCAGTGTTAACTCAGCTTCTTTATATTTCCAATCTAGTAACCAAGTTAATTTGACAGTGTTTGTGTATAAAAATGGGTTTCAGAATGTGCCATTGACAGAAAGCAACCTGACAAAACCTGAGCCTGCCAATTGTACCCTATAAAATTATGAAATAAACACATTATAGCATTCTATACTATTTTTTTCCTAATGATTTCTATCTCATGCTGGCTCTGC
>PPHD01006949.1:0-13994 GCA_002909625.1 Bambusicola thoracicus
TTTTTTGGGTGGAGAGTTCTCTCACTGCATTAACTTTCTTGCAATGCGTTTCTTGTTGTGTGAATACTGCCGCCCTGTCAGCTTGGCACTGAAATGCCATAAATCTGGTGGTCTCGTGCCTGTCCCCTGTGTGCTGCAGTCCACCTCATAAAACTGCTACTTAATTAAGTATGGCGCAGTACAATTGGCAATCTCTGCTCGGCCGCGAAGGCTCGGGGCTAAGCACACACATGCACGCCTGCTGAGCTTGTGCCGAGAGGTGAGATGAGGGACCTGCCACTGCTGGAGCAGGGAGAAGTTTCTACACAGAGGTGATGGAGAAATCTCTTTAAAAGTGTAGAAAATGGCTTATAAACTGTTAAAGGCCTGCCCCTCTAATCACAGGCTGGGGTTTCTAAGCCTGCAGGGGAGAGGACACCTTCCTTTGAATAGAAGACTTCATCCAGTCAGAAAAGTTTGAGAATTAATTACGATGGTTTTGGGAAATTAAAATGAAAGAACATTAATAAGTTGTTAGCATGCAATGAAAGCGATACGTTACAGTTACCCAGAGGCCTTGCTTCCATCTATCTCACTCAGGATAAGTTAGAGATGATTAAAATTTCTATTTTAATTTACCGTAAAGCCAATATCTGAAGGAACTTTACAGGCATTAGTGCACTGTTTCACCTACTGCTCATGTTCTTTTTACTTTCTTCGAAAGTGTGCAATCTGAGTGTTGGAAAAATTAAATGTTTCTGGATTATGTAGCAAGTCATGAGTAAATCTTCGGTCTCTTGATTCCTATTGATGCACTAAACAAGTAGAATGCCTTTATTTCTGACCCGTAATTTGTAAGAACTTTAATTAGAGCATTATCCCTTGCCTCATTTCAGCTTTCCACCTCAGCAACATGGACATCACTGTAATGCCAAGGCTCTCTTGCATCAGCTTATAAGAAATCTCTGCATTCTCTTTTGCCGCACTTTCTTCCTCCATGCCCTTACCACAGGTCAGCCTGGATCCACCCAAACACCATCTACACAGCACACTTCAGAGTAGATTGGGTTGTAGCTGACAAGACCTAGGTGGCTTGAAGCAGAGACAGATATGATATGGGGTTTTTTTTGCGAGTGGCCCTGATGACTGACTTTGTGAGCTGGGAAGTGTAGGCATGGACTTCATCCAGTTATTTAGAAGCCTCATGTTTGGAGACCAAATATGGAACTGTTGCTTTTCTCTGAGTACAATCACTGTTTCAATTAAAATGTGGCTACTATTAAAATAATAATGAATGGTTGTAACAGTGACTTGTTCTTTCCTTGTTAGTGATGTGTGATGACTGAATAATTACTGACACATGATGCTCACCACAAGCATCATTTTTCATACCTGAAGTCCCACATCACCTTAGTCATGAGCACTGTTCAACCCATGCCCATCCTCATAGGCTCTGAGCTGTGATGGCCTGTGAAAACCAAGAGCAAACAACAATAAAAGCCAAGTGTTTTCAAGCTGGGGAATGTATTGATTGAACCACCAGGCCCTGGATCTACAGCAGCAGAAGCAATGTTGGACTTGTGTCCAGCAATCATTTCAGCTTCTTTTCCAGACCCTTTTCCGTTCACATGAAAGTCTTTCAGAGTCAGTGGGGATTTTGCTGTAACAATAACAATGGAGTTATTCCCAAAGTTGCTGGTATGAGAATTTTATTTAGTAACAGCTTTATGCTTTGTGATGTCTCCAAGGAAGGCAATTGTTTTCCTCTGTCTGATGTTGGAGATGGAGATCTAGGGACAGGTGGTGGATTTCCTCCGTCTTCTGGTCTTGGTGTTTGAGGGAAAGATCAAGGGCATTATTTTCCTTTCACTCTAGCTTCAGTGCAAATGCACCCAGAGCTTATTGAGTAAATAAAACGTATTAGTCTTCAGTGCTTGTTCAGCAGAATGCTATTCAGAACAATACAGACCAGCAAAAACACCCGGAATGGGCATATCTGTAAGACCAAAGGAAAAAGCAGAAACCCTCTAATTCACAGAACATAGATTTACACATTGCCTGAAATATATTGCATTATTCCTGTTACTTATGCACAGTAAGTCTGCAGTGAGAAGAGAAACTCAAGGCTGGTGAGGTATGCACCATCAGATGAGTGAACAGCAGTTTAAAGCAGTTGTTCAGAGCCATTCCCATTCCCATTGCGTTGCACTGCAACAGATGCAAAGCCAGCAAGAACACCTTTCCTTCAGATTTAGAAGAATGGGAAGGAACAAGGAACAAGTAGCCCATCTGCCAGAACCGAAGAGGTAAACTAACATTGGAACTCAATCTTCTGGAAAAATAATTCTTGCTAATATTGTCATGTGTTACAGAGTTTGAAAATCAGATTAAGGTAATTGAGAGTAATCAGGCAGGGTAGTAGCATGTTCAAGCAGTCTAGTAAAAAAGTTGTAAGGAAAATATGGCTGTTAGGAATTGGATTTGCCTTTCCATTAGGAAATGAAACTAAAACGTGGTTTTATCCTATGCTCTCCTTTGTTTTTATGTATACAGGAAATGACCCAGCTGATTAGGCCAAATGGCAAGCATGGAAACTGGGGTGCAGATACTACAAAGCACTTTCCTGGAATTATGACTGTAGTGATGCTGTGTTTTGCCACCAAACACGTGACTTTCTCAGCTGGACCCCAGGCACCTCATGCCAGTTGCCAAGATGCTGATGAGACCGTGGTAGCATTCTGCACAAGCTGGGAGCTGTAGTGCAGATATGGGTGCAGAGGTTCCTGGGATGGACAAGGATATCCCATCAGCTACCACCACTGAGGGCTGTTCATGCAGGTAGGGATGGTGATGCTTTTCCAGCTGGTGCTGTGCTCTTTGGATGGTGACACAGAGAAAACTCCCATGTTACCTCCCATTGGCTGCGGGTGAAGTTTGGCTGAGTCTCAGTAGCATTGGCATTTCTCGGCAAGCTGTGCTCCTAAATGTGAGGTGGTCCCCTGAACCTTCTCTGGGCTTAAGATTTCTGCTGCTTCCAGAAACACTGTTTCTGCCTCAAAAATGCCTTGCAGATGCTTCATGAGTAACTCAGATGACAGAATTATCGACATAATTTTCTTTCCCTTCAGTATCGGGCTCTGTCATGCAAGGAACTCTGCCAGCACAGAGATAGGCCGCATCCTTGCCTTGCAATTTGGTTACAAAAACATGGCATTGAGTGATCTGGGCCCAGCGTGCCCTGTCAGCCCTCGCTCTGGCCAAGCTCCCGGTGGATGCCTGCCCTTGGCTGCTGCTCCCACGTGTCCGCCTGAGTGGGTGGAGGAATGACTCAGACAAAATTTGACTGACTGGGAGAAACTTGGCGTGGGGGTGATTTAAGGCAGGGACTGAGGGGTGTCTCCTGTGGGCATATGTGGTAAACAGCTTTGTGAGAATGTTCTTTCACCAGCTTGATAATATCCTGGCTAGAATTCAGTATTCACTGACCTCATTGTTTGTTACTTGAGGTTAGTCTTGATTTTGGAAAAAGTTTGTGAAAAAGAAGGTAGCTCTTCTTTCTAGTGCTGTACAGGAAAAAACAGATCCTCCTCTGGCAGAAGTCAGCTTGAGTCCATTGTCCTAAATTATTGTTATGGCCTGATACATCTGAGATATGAAACAAGAATGTTTTTGTTGGTAAATGGAAAATGTTCAAGTCAGTGGCAGAAGTCTTGTTTAAAAAAAAAAAAAAAAAAAAAAAAAAGAGAAAGCACAACAAAAAAAAACCCAAAACACATGTTCCAATTTACAGGTCAGTTGATATCCTCCCCTGAGGCTGCCTTAATTTCTAGTTTGGGCATGTCAATAAATCAATGCCACAAGCCATCAGCGAGGCAGGATCCAGCAAAGCAGCTGCCATATGAACACCATGCTCAGGATCCAAATGCACATAGCCAAAAATTTCTCAATACTTTTTCTTACTTCATTAGTTTATGCTTTACATAAAAATAGCTGTCATTTTTTGTGATGAATAATCATGTCTGCCTTAAGATAGATATGTCTACGTGATAAGCTTGTTAAATAGAGAAGAGGAAATAAGTTCCTGTGTGGAACTTAAATGCAATTCTGAATTATGGTATCTTTTCTTGATATATGTTCCACTCTTTAAGCACCAATTTTGTTCTTGTTGTATGTCATATGAAGAAGCAGTAGATAAAGCAGCATTATTATTTAAAAAAAAAAAAGTGATGATTTTATGCTTATACATCTCAGGAGAATGTCACAGGTGTGATTAATAGAGGGCTGTAACACAAATAAGACTCTCTGGAGAGCAGACTTTCTGCCTCATGCTATGTGCATTTTTCATTGCTGTGCAACATGATTATAAAATGCTCTCTTACAGGATCCTTAAGTTTTGATTTTGCTCTAGTTTGTGCTTTGAGATGAATACACTTCAGCAGATGAATATAAATTACTACCATGACTGGACTCCTGTTGTCTACCTACTCTGCACAGGCGCAGATGTCTGCATGATCTGCAAGGCCCAGTGAGTCAAGCCTTGGTCATGCTGATGAGCAGGAACTCAGAAAGAGAGTTCTCCCTGTGCACCCCAAAGTCTCCTTGCTCCAAGAAGATAAAGACATCAGGAAGGCAGGAAGATGGGTGACAGAAGAGCATCAGAATCTCTTCAGCCTTCAAAGACCAACATGGTACTCTCTCAACTCTCTCAGATCTCTGTAACTTTGGAAAACTTATATGTCCAGGATCAAAAAAAAAAAAAAAAAAAAAAAAAAAAGTATTTTGGGGCACTGACTGCTTGAAACCTGTCATGCTGGACACTTCCTGCAGAGGTTAAAGTAAACAAGTAGTTCCCGGAACAGAGGAACTAACACCACCCGGTTTCCTACCAATCTATTTCATAAGATCTTCCTCTGGATTCTCTGTCTCAGATGGGAAAGGCACATGGCAAAGGTTGTATATTAGGGGAGACATCAAGAACAACAAACGATTTGTCTTCCTGGTCATGGAGGTGCAAAAAATCTTGATGTACTGGAGACTGCAACCCTCTCTGTCAAATCTGGTTGACAGGACTAATGATAGTTACCAGTGGGGAACAGAAACAGACAGACACAGCATGACTGCATAGACCTTGTTTCCTTAGGAAACTGGTCTCAAAACAAAGCACAGAAATCTGATATATTTATAGCAAAAGAGGTGGGGGGCTTTCCTTTCCAGAGGAAATGGACTGCTTTCTTGGGCCTGATCCTCGTGTTACTGGAAACTACTTCAGTTCACACTGTTCTGTTCTTCCAGGTCTGGGAACCTGTACAGGTCCTGGAAGAAGTTAACAGTGCCAGAAGCGCTACCAAGAGATGCCTCAAGCACTCCACAGGAATATTAATTTCTGTATTAACACTATGTGTGAGGTACATCTAAGGCATATACGGCGTGTGGAAGAATCAGTCAACTGAGATGAAAATCAGCAAAAGAGAAAGGATCACACTGAAGACAAGCTGCTTAACTCCAGCTCCATCCCATGCTGCAACTTAGCAGATACCAAAAATAACCAAGTACAAATCTGTACCTTTTGGGCAGTGTGATGGTAGCTACCTGCAAGAGCATTGTGCTCTCCTTTGTAGGTGAGAAACGAAGAGAGCAGGGGCAAACTCAACACAAAATCCCTTTGAGAGAGCAGAGACCAGGTAATCTGTTTCTGCTCTCAGATGTGAAGTTCCCTCCCACACGGGAAAGACGAATTGGGTGAGCGAGAAGAGGCAGTATTGTTCAACAAGCAAAGGCACATGGAAACCTAGAATTTTTCTGCCCTACCACAAACTTTCCAGTCTATCTATATACCACAGCTGCAGCCCAACCTCTCAGGAAGCCAAGTCATGTAGGTACTGGGATACTGAACACCAAAGACACCTACTAAATCCAGCCCCTGACAATGCAACATTGTTCACAATTGAAGATTTGTTCAAGATCTTTTGTGTTTCAGGCTCTTGCATTCAGAATTGGCTGTGGAAAGGCTTTCTGCCTTGTACTCGAAACACCCCAACCGGGCTTAAATTACTAGTTAAACGTTATGAAGTGTTTTTTTAAAGACCTGTAAAATACAGAGTTATTTGTTATATAGCTCAGCTTTTATTATTTGGTCTTTCATCCAGAAGTATTTTGAGAAGTCAGGAATAAAATGGCTTTCCTCCTTGATACACTGATCTCGTGTCCACTGATCACAAATGTCAAGTCCAGCTCTCCACCCTAGCCCATGCTGGGTGTTTCTGACAGCCCCGTACAGCCTGTACTACCTAACTGCCTGTAGGATTTTTGTCTGTGGTGATACTGTTTGGCTATTTGATTCTTCTTCTTATTATTATTCCTAGAATCAGACAAAGCAGAGCTTTCAGAGATATTTCTAACCTGTCAGCCTGACTCCTCTGTTACTCCTCCATGAGTTCTCACAGCCATATTTTTCTGCCCGGGTGCAGGGCTGATTGTGAGATAATCTTATCTGATGATGTCAGTTAATTCTAAGATGATTCTGAAACAGGCTTAACCATATGATTCTATGATTCCATGATAAAACAAAGTAACAGAATTTCTCACAGTTTGCTCTTGCATATTTGCATTGACTGAAATAACGTGTGTAGGCCTGTCTCCCTATTTTAAGACAGTCATTGCTTTTCAATGGCTGTTCTATGCCCATGATCAATATACCCTTTCAACAATAATTTATAAGAGATTTCGCCATAACTTCTGTCCAAGTTTTGATGACTTAAACCATCAACAGTGCAAATGCACTGTGATGTTCAATGAACGTCTAAGGAGCAGCAGGCTATAGCAGAGGAGCTCTTTGTGGTTGTGAACAAAAGTTAATAAAAGGTGTATCTTCCTCTTCTTTTAATACTCATTGTTCTTCCTGGCACTGACCTTTATTTTTTTATTTTTTGCTTTTCATTAGGATCCATTTAGGAATTAGCAGTCTGATTGCCTTTCTCCGTATAACATCAGGTATGTTATGGCTCAGTGGTGAGGCATGCCGTCTTTCAAGAGTGGAAGTGCTAACACATTCTGGGAGCGGCGTCAGGGAGGAAATTGGACAAGTTGCTTTCAGTTGCAGTGATTTTTTTTTTAAAGTCGGGTCTGAACGCGTCTCTGTACAACAATGTAACCAGGATGAAAAGCAAAGGCTGGATCCTTCTTCTGCTTCTAGTGGAACAAAGGGAAAGAGCATTCAGAGTCAATATATCTGCATGAATGCAAGTGACTTGTAAGACTCAGGGCGCTGAGTTTTGCGTAGGCTGCAGTTTTCTTGGAGTGAGCTGCTTTCATGACTGAAGACAGACCGTGAGCTGAATTTATGCTGTGTGCAAGTTTCATTCTGGTGGGATTTAATGCAAAACTTGTAAATGTGCAACTGTGGGTAACTTCCACCAGAGTCACAGATAGGAATTTCTTTGAATCCAGGCTGCTGTCTAAGAAGTAGTGTTGGGAAGGTGAAATACAGAAGCTTGGAACAGCTATTTGTGCAACACATAACTGTAAATATACCCTCCACATCATTTTCAGCCTCTCCTGTTAAACCCATGCCTAAGTGAGGATGTGATGTACTGTAGTGACTACTACTGCAGAAACGAGTGTATATCTGTACTCAGACCTGGAGTGTGAATAACAACATGCAGACAATAACGACAGAGTTTCATTCACAGACAATGGGTTTGGAGTCCTTCAATGAAACAGAGCACTGTGGATAAAAGGGCTATTTAGGAAGTTTCTGTGTATATGATATTTGTGCTTTTGTCGCTGACTTACTTCCAATAAGACAAATAACAAGGAAATTACAGCGTTTTTATAACCAGTACGGTGAAATAGTATCTAAAGGTCCTTTTATTTCAACATCAAAGCATACATAAAAGAATAATTCATTCCCAATGGGATAACAAGACAAGACAGGACACTTGCTGTCTTTTAAAGCATGAGATTTTTTTTTCCCACCATGGGCCTGAAGAAAATAGATCAGCTTAAAATGACAATCTGATGCCTTTTGTCCCGTTAGCAAACTAATGCACTCAGTATGAGGAAGAGTGAGATCATTATCTCTAAAAAGAGAGAATAAAGACGTACAAGGTAAATTAAATGGAAAAGAACTAGGAATAGTTGCTATCAAATGCATATTGCAATTGCATCTGTTCTTTTGAAACCTTAAACGAATACCACCATTCAATCAAAGAGGTAACCATAGCAATTTAAGCAGATGGAATAATTTTTCTGATTAAATCAGCTCCAAATTCCACTGAATTCACTACAGAGCCTTCCTTCTACTCCTTTCTCCATCCCTTCTGCTGCTTTCATTGCATTAAAACAAGGGCCTTGGGAGGTCTGGATAAGTGGCTCATCCCTGCCCATGGGATGTCTTGCTGGCAGTTGGCATCAGCACATGGTGCAGGGTCCCCTTCCACTCAGCTCATGTACGCAGGCAAGCCTGGTCCAGGAGGCTGCCCTTAACGGAGAGCATGGACATGGGCTGGATGAGCAAGACTCCCATGCTGTGTGCTTTGCAGCCAGGTCTCAGGCTCAAAGGACCTTTCCTGCAGCAGCCGGCACGTGCAGAGTGTCAGCCCCTGCGCTCCCATCTGCACGTGTGGGTTTCCATCGCGGCCCCAGCACTTTGAACAGCCACTTTGTAGGCGAGTAGGGAAGAGGTAAACCAAGTGCCTGGGAGCAGGAAAGGGGGTGGGGAGGAAGGAAAATAAATGTGAGAAAGCTTTAGATGTCTTCCAAGCGTCCATCTGGTGGGTCCTTCTGATGTTTCCTTGCTGAAGGCCTCCCACTGAGCATGTCTCAGAAGGATCCCTCCTTTCTTTCTCTCATGCCAAAAACTGAATCAGAGGCGGGTTTTGTTAGCAAGGGGTCATGAAAGCTTTGTTCAGCCTGTCCTGTAGCCTGTGCGTTTGTTTAGGAAGATATTGAGCCTATCCGAGACCTGGTGGTTCATAGTCACACAAAGCAGAGCAGCCTTAACCCGACTGGGATATGCTGGGAAACCAGGGCCTCTGAAACCCATCCAGAAGGTGCCAGGCCAGAGAAAGGCCAGGACCGTCCCAAATCCTAAGCCAACTGCTGCACTGGGGAGGGGGGGAGGTTGCTGGTTAGTGTTTCTAGCCATATTTCGGGCTCCTCATTCATTCTGACTTACCTAGGGAGAGGGAGCAGGGGAAGCATTTGCTGCAGGCACAGCAGTCAGGCTTCTGACCCATGGCTGCTCTAGGGGAAGAAAACACCTTGCTGCATGCTGCCCTTTTCTCAGCAGATCTGGCTGGGGTGAAGAATTCAGGTTTCACCCATGCACTTTTTCCTCCTGCTTCTTTGGGGTTCTCCAGAGCAGCTGTGCTGCTCCTGGGTCACTCTGTAAGGTATTGCAAGGTAGATCTTCAGGGAGGATTACATTTTGCAGATGTTCATTGGATGAAGGCTTGATATTTTACACAGGGTGGGGAAGAGTATGTGGTGTAACAGAACTCTAGGAAGACATGGCGTGAAAGATAAAAGAAGCTGTAATATCAGTATGAAAGCAACTGATTTTAGAAAGACTTTCATGAAAGTTGGAATTTATGATATTCTTGTAAGAGAGCAAGAAATAAAAGGAAAAAAAAAGAATTTTTGCTATTCTACGTGCTTTAACAAACACAAAAATGTTATTTCTTTTTTTCCAATTTATTTTCACTTTGGGACCCTTAGGTTCAAATTAAATTTAAACAGATGTGCATCAGCTATTTGGTTTCAAATCCTTGAAGAAAGACTATGTCTGCATTTCCACTGATATGAAGTGATACTCAGTCACTATAAAATGAAAGCCATTGTAGAATGCAGCTATTTATCTTGCTCACTTAAGATAAAGAAACACTTTAAATGAGAATGTAAACATGCCATTAAGCCTCACTGAAGGAGGACACCGAAAAGGTTACTTCGGAAAACATATGCCTGAAATTAAAAAACAGAAAATGAAGCACTCTAACTGGTAGGACTTCATCCTGGCTGGGAGGAAAAGTGCAAAGCGGGGATGAAGAGAGCTACAGTAGGATTTCAAGAGAGTCTTGTGTCCAGGAGTTATATTAAAAAGACTTAAAAAGAAAATACATGGAATTTTATACTATTGAAATGCTGGTAGGAGGTTTCTTTTATTAATATAGTGCTCAGTTTGCTTCTCAGTGAGGGTCTGGGCTCAAAGTCTTCTCACAGAAAAAAAAATACAATTGTTCTTTCCTGTGAGTGATGGGAACACAGGGGCAACTCCTCTGCACTGCTGTAAATCAAAGCATCTCCAGACACATCTGTGCAATGACACCAGCTTCTATGAGCTGAAGATGTGGCCTAGAGTTTCCAGAAAACTGGGTGGTTGCACTGCAATCCATTTTGATTTGCTCTTTCTGTTGTTATATTTTTTTTTCCCCAGTGTTTATTGATGTGCTTGGGTAACAGTGATGAGAATTTAGGACACAGCATCTGCCATAGGTCAGCTTTGTAGTGGGGCTAGGTGCCTCTTCTGTGTACAGAAAGAGGAATGGGAAGATGATGTGTGTGTGTGCAGCCACACAACCAGCCATTTCACATATACGTGTATTTTTCCTTCCCTTAGCCCTTTTCCTCCCTTGATTTGAGCTCTTCACAGAATCACAGAATCACAGACAACTTTGAGTTGGAATGGACCTTTGAAGGCCATCTAGTCCAACTCCCCGGCAATGAACCAGGACACCTACAGCTACATCAGGTTGCTCAGAGCCCTGTTCAGCTTGACAATGGATGCCTCCAGGGACAGGGCATCCACCACCTCTCTGGGCAACGTGTTCTAGCACCTCACTGCCCTTATCATAAAAAACTCATCTAGTCCTGAATGATTTCCTTGCCTCTTTTTTTACTACAGCATTCCTGTTTCCTCATTATGCCTTCCCTTTAAAGGAAACAGGAACATTTTTAAATGGCTAGGAGATGTTATTCAGTGGAACTTTTATCTTTCCATTTCCTCCTGAGCTGATCTAAATTCCCTCCCTGGTATTTCAACAGGTATAGTCTCCTTACTGTCTCCTCTGCCAAAACCTGAAGCCTTTCTCTGGTCATTTCTTGCTTTAGTTATCATATCCCAGTCTTTGAACTGGGCCCATTTTTCTCCCAGTCCCTCAGTCTGCTTCAAATCCCTCAGGCAAGCCCACCACCTCATACAATTTATTTCCTGCCTTCCTGGCTCTGTGTTGTATTCATCTCTTCTTTTGCCCCCAGAAGTATTTGAACTCCACAAGCCCTTCACGTTTCATACCTTACCTAAAATAGCACTTTTATTTCTGCTCTGTTCTTTCCTGCCCTTGGTGATCTGCTGTGACTGCTCCTTTTGTCTACTTTCCCCACTCCCATCTGGGGGCCTCTTTCCATGCTGCCTTCTGATTAATGTGTGTCAATGCCCTCCATTTCCTTCTCCAAATCACTTCTTGAAAGCTCACCTATTCCATGAAATGTAACCATTTGAATATTACCTCTTTGGGTCTGGAGAGGAGCAATTTCACCTTATTTGCTGGTACAAAACCAGTACAACCATTGCTTTCATGTTCGGTTTGATCACTGATCCCTTTTCTGCTGCCACACCAAGCTTCTCTGTGGTGTTTCTTTTCACCTGTGTCGTAGACACCCTTAAGCCATTAAGAAGCAAAGCAGGAAGAATGTGTGATGGTGTCTCTATTTCCCTAATTTCTTGGGTTTGCAGGGGTAAAATGGTGTGTGGCTGGGTCACTGAGCTCACTCTGTGCCTCATGGGCCATCACCCCTTCCCATCATCTCTTCTCATCTTCTATTTCTCTTCCGTATGTGCCAGTTGAGCTCTGTGGCAGACAAGTTGAAGGAGTGCAAAGTCTTCCCATCATGGAGATCCTTTGCAAAGCAAGTATTTCTCTGCTGTGAATGAATTCCCAGGTGGAACAAGTTGGGGACAGGGTCTTTGGGCTTTTGATTTTTGGTCAGTGTTGTGTGTTTCTCTAAGTGCAGCAGGCAAAGTTTCAGTGCTTTATAAGTACTATTAGCTCTAATAACTCAATAACAATAATGCTTTTTTTTTAATGGCTTCATTTTTATGAGTGCAATTATGTTGCATGTATTTAATAAATTTAATTTAAAGACATCTCTTTGCAAAATTCCTCAAATTAAGTTGCAATTATCCCTTTTCCTATGCAATGGATTATGAGTGTGTATTGGATCTAGTCTTACATTTTTTATTTCTCTCTCATCCAGCCAAACTCTTATAAGAAGTATTTTACTTACATTTAACCATGTCCCATTGATATCATGGGAGCTTCAACATGACTGTGTTCAGGAGTATTTATTTTGGCTGTTGCATCATTACATATTTAGACGAGAGGAAATAGCTGTGTGCCTTCTAAATTGCTAACACTAAGGGGAGCACTTAATCTTTAGAATATCTTAACTATAAATCCAACATCAACACGTGTGTCAGAAAACACATGGATTCTTTGTGCCTAAATATTCAAGGATTATGATTAATGTTTAATGTAAATCATACACTAAATGCATGGAAATTGAATGCCAGTTGCTTTAGGTTCCATTAAAGAACTTTAAAACCTATGTTTAATGATATTCTTGAAATATCTTCTGTATACCTCCTGCCATCTGTGCTTCCTCATGGCTGTAAGTCTCTCCATGTCATGCACTAGGTCTTTTCTCCCAGTCTCCAGGCTTTGAGTCAGTCACCCTTGGAAGAGTGAACATGGGAAGGGAGAATGTGAGTGAAAAGAAAGGGCCATGCTTTGCCTGCAGCTCACAGCTGGCTGAGTCAGTCAAGGGGATGCAAGGGGAGTCACAGAAGTGGCTGGAAAAAGTGAGCCATTTCCCTGTCACTTAGCTGTGGTCAAAGGTAAGATGGACATATGGGTCCTAATTCTTCAGGCTCTTCCTGTAGCTCCCAAGATGCCTTCCAAAAATCTGCTCCTTACTGGTTCCTGTGGCTTGCTGAAGATCTGAGACTGCCCAGGCAGCCCCATCATGTTGTTGAGAGGATGGCCTTGATTTTGCTTGGGGCAACCCGCAGGCATCTCTACTCACTAGTACAGTGATGGCAGGCTACAGAAACATTGTTATGGGAAAAGATGACAAGATTCAGCTCCAGATAAACAGCAGTGCTCAGCAAACCTTCCCTTGGGGAGGTAAATCTCCCTGACCCTCAACATTGTCGATGACTGTGCTGAGAATCCTGTGATGCTTCTGATGATCCTGCATGTGACCATGGCCCCTGCCCTTCATGGTTACCTGGTCATATTGTTCTTCCTTGAGGAAAAGGGTTTCTGTAAATGCTGTTCTAGGGTTTCTTAAAGCAGCACCTTCTCAAATTCAGGGGTATGGTGATGAACTTGAACTTAGGTGTGCTCCTTAGATTTACTTGAGTTTTACATTTGTCCTGTTTTCATAGAATCACAGAATCGTTTGAGTTGGAAGGGACCCTTAAAGTCCATCTAGTCCAACTCCCCTGCAATAAACAAGGACACCTACAGCTAGATCAGGTTGCTCAGTGGCCCCTCCAGCCTGAGCTCAAGCGTCTCCAGGGATGGGGCATTCACAACCTCCATCATTAGAGAAACGCCCAAAAATTTCAGTGGTATGTGAGATCAGAAGTGTTGGAAATCACAAGCAGCTCTTGGATACATGTTGATTCCTCTGAGCAAAGCAGTGTCTGTCTGCATCCTGTGGCCACCAACAGTGGAACAGGTGTGGGGATGTTTATACTGTGTGAAAATATCTCCTGTGTTTTTGTTGTTGNGGTATGTGAGATCAGAAGTGTTGGAAATCACAAGCAGCTCTTGGATACATGTTGATTCCTCTGAGCAAAGCAGTGTCTGTCTGCATCCTGTGGCCACCAACAGTGGAACAGGTGTGGGGATGTTTATACTGTGTGAAAATATCTCCTGTGTTTTTGTTGTTGTTATCTTGGATTTGGAGATAACTTCACTGGAGTATCTCAGGGATAAGCAGTTGATTACTCA
>PPHD01006950.1:0-23781 GCA_002909625.1 Bambusicola thoracicus
ACATCAACTGGCTTCCCTTGGTCAACTAGATGGGTGACCTTGTCATAAAAGGAGATTAAATCAGCTGAACAGGACCTTCACCTCATTAACATGTACTGGCTGTGGCCAACAACAGCATTGCCTTTCACGTCTTTTTCAGTAACTCCCAGCATAATTTTCTCCATAAGTTTACCAGGTGCTGAACCAAGACTGACAGGTCTGTAATTACCAGGGTCTTCTTTCTTACCCTTCTTGAAAACTAGAACAATGTTTGCTAGCTTCCAGTCTGCTGAGATCTCTCCAGATTCACAAGAGAGGTGAAAAAATAATTGAAAGAAGTCTCGATGATATCAACCAACTCTCTGTGCACCCTGAGGTGAATTCTATCAGGTCCCACGGACTCCTGTGCATCCAGGTGGAGCAGCAAATCTTGCACAAGTTTAGGGTTGTCTGGGACTTGACCATTATTGCAGTCACAGCCCTCTAACTCAGGGCACCTGAGGCCCCAAAGTCCATCATCAGTGTTGAAGACAGAGGCAAAGAATGCACCAAACATCTCTGCTTTATCTATGCCCATATTTGTAAAATAATCATTCTCATCAATTTATAAACCATGTGGTCTCCTTTCGCTGTTAGCATATTTAGGAAAACTTTTTATTGTCCCTCACAGGACTGGTCAGCATCAACTCTAGCTGAGCTTTGACTACACAAATATTATCTCTACAAAAGCAAGCAACCACCCTATAGTCTTCCCATGTCACCTGACCTTGCTTCTAGTAGCCACACTTTCTTTTTCACCTAAACTCTTGAATAAGACCCCTGTTCAGCCAAGCCAGCCTTCTACCCGACTTGCTTGACTTGACATTTTGGAATTGCCTTACAGCAATCCTGGCATTCTGTCCCTAGGCTCATTTCTAGCAAGCCTGATTTTATCCCTTTTCCCCTTCAAATCTAATTTAAAGCCCTCTCAACCAGCTCTGCCAACACATGGGCTTGGATCATTTTCCCTCTTTGAGACAGGTGGACCAAAGCTGTCACCAGCAGGCACGGTGCTGGATAAACCACTCCAGGATCAAAGAAAACAAAATTCTTCTGATGGCACCAGTCTCTTATGCCATGCGTTGATGATCAGGTGGGTTTTCCAGTTCCTCCCAGTACTTACCTCTGCTACTGAAGGGACAGAGGAAAACACAACCTGTCCTGGTTTCAGGTGAAGCAGAGTTGATTTTTTTTCTTTACACTGTTTGGTAGGGTGCTATGTTTTGGCTTTGGGAGAAAAACGTTGATGTTTCTAGTTGCTGCTGAACAGTGCTGTAAACACTGAATTCAAACACCTTCCTTGAAATCAAGCAAATACATACGCTAGATTAAATTCCAATTATAAGTAGTTAGAAAGAAAACCTACTGAACAACTTCTAGGGGCTTCCTTGTCTTTTTTTTTGTAATAAATGCAATGAAGTGTCAGTTTCGATCCACGACTGAACCTTTGTACAGTTTTCTATTATGTCAAGAATTAAAGATTAACCATGGCAAACTGACATAACATAGCAGGGCCATCCAGTGAAGTCTAACCTATAACGTAACATCTTAAATACAGAAATGAGCAAATAGATTTCAAAGGCCAAGGTATGGAAACAAAAGTGATCCTTACACACATGATTATCAAAATGCAGAAGAACAAGCATCTGACAGTTACCACTTCAGACTAAAGGTAAAGACTGTTTATTTTGCACGGGAACTTAGGCTCACCTATAACACCTTTTCCATGAAAACTAGAGGGTAAATGCTTCCAAACTGACAGCTACTGGGATAACGAATACTTATTCACTTACAAATTGCCTTCACATTGCATTGAACTACTAAATTACAAGAACAGAACGATAGAAAACAGCCTAATCTTTAACTAAGCAAGCAGAATCAAAAGACAGACTAAGAATAGAGTAACAGATCTTAGGTAATTAATTCAAGTCTTTCTGACAAGAACAGAGGACATAGATATAGAAACATGGTTTTACATTCAACTGTCTTCTAGAATATAAAAAGTGCTACCCTGTTGTTTCTTCACTGTGTATAGCACCAGAGCACTTGTGAGCATTAATACCTAGCAAACCATCTCTAGGAAGTCAAGGTGAAAGCAAAAGTAAACATAGATGTTAACTTTGGATGACACTGAAGCGATTTATTTTAAGGCACTTCAAGCTTTTGAACTGAGATAAGAACAGTTAACAGAAAGCATATTAAAGCACCTTTCTCCCCAAAGAAGCACTTATAGGGATGTGTGTAAGATCCATAAGCAACGAACACATTATCATCGATTCTCATTGGTTTTTACATTGCCTCAGGTTATAAAAAAAATTATAAATAAAGTGCTGATCAGGGAAACATTAAGTTGCAAAATAACAGATTCACATTCATAGTCAGTGGTCACAGATGTTATTTTTACTTCTAAGGTAAAAGAAAGAACAGTCAAAGCTAGAACAAATCTAAATTTGGAGGGAGAAGAATATGACAAGATATTTCTTTTGAATCAGTTTGCTCCAAAAACGATACATTTCAATTCACCAGGAATACACATTTTTAACTTGGCTGAGGAACAGAACTAAAGATACTGCATAAGTTAGAAGTAGATGGTAGGGTGGATGTGAAATCTGTCCTTAGTCACTTATGTGCTTTCAGCAAAAGCATTTCTAGTTGTATGCAAGTGATTCATGCTGCATTGGTCCAATATATTTGCACTGTCAAGACTACAGTCTGTACGCTGTTCAAGTACCAGGAACTGGATGAAGAGATATTTTTATTTGGAGGTAATAGGCATAGAAAAACATCATGAGGCAGCCAAGACTTATCTTTGGTCATTTAACTGGACACACATACTCAGCATCTCTCTATATATATACACACAAATATATATGTATTTATGTATGTACACACACACAGTAGCGATGTTACAGATGTCACTTGCCTGGGTGAGAAATGAAAGGAACAGAACCAAAGGGATCTTCGGGAGGACTTTTCTGTGGAGCAGAATGTAGCTCCACATTCTTATCTGAAGTTGTTCTCCTGTCCACCAGCCTGTCTGTAAAAAATAAAATGAAACAGAACAAAAAATAAAATAAAATAAAAATGGCAGGTCTTACTCCAGTGTAATGATAGCTACTCTTTGGGGTGAGTGAGCTACACAGTGTTGATTATTTCCCTGTATGTTTTAAAGATACCTTCAGTTCATACTTCTTGAGCATTCCGGAAAACTGATCTGCACAGATCCCTTTTTAATACCTCTAAGTAAAAACAACTTGTATTTCCTCGTGGAATGCTTTATAGGAAGGTCTTAAAAGCAGTCTAAGTGCTCTTAACAGAAGTTACAACTAGTCATCTGTACTTGAGGTTTTTAAACCAGAACCACTGTGCTGATCTAAAGAGCAAAACCATTCATTTAATCCAAGTTTTGAGTAGCCTGTGCCACAAAGAAGTTAACAGCCACAGCAGAATTGCTGGGAATACTTTCTATTAAAAATATAAATTGTAATAATTTGAAACAAATCAAGTGTCACTATACAAAGAAATGCAGTATTTGTCTTATATTGTTTTCAACTCTGGGGTACTCGTTTTTCATTTTACTCAAGGTTTCAGCCCAAGGTTTTCAACCATGCAAAAATTAGAAGCACTGGGAATGGAAAAAGGTTTTTCTGCCTAAGCACTTGTCTTACAGCCTCATACACTTGTCTTAAAGTCACACTGAGCTCCAGACTGTCCAGCCCAGCCACCCCACTGCAGCTCAGGAGGGTCCAGGAAGACTCATTATCACCTCCCAGCACCACAGGGTGCAATCCTCAGCTACCATCCCATAGTCTCAGCACAAGATACAGCATCTTGGTCTCCCTCTTTCACAGGGGACAGCTGTTCTTCCAAACAATTTGTAGCAGGACCTTCTTGTCAACTTGCAGCTTTTGAGATGCAACTGAACTGTGCTTAAGTAGCATATCAAGTTCCTTGCACATGTGCTATTCAGCCCTTCCATACAGGAAACAAGAGGCTTTCTTGAGATAATCACCAGGACTAGGACGGCAAGCTTATCTACTTCAGACAGATGCATATTAGCTGTGTGTACGAAGTACACAAGTTTTGAAATTACATGCCAGTTTTCACAAACAAGTGTTCTTTTCACATAAAAGCACCCATAGTCTTAATTGTTTTATTCTTATCTACACTTTCACACTCAAAGAAATAAGAAGTAGGAGCTGTTGCATCACAGACAATCTCAACTTTAAATTTAAACCCAACTGAGGAACTTCTGGTGGGGAGATAAAGTAGTGATGCAGTCATACAGAATAAAGACACAAGTTAAGATGTGTAGAAGACTAGCTTGAATAGCCTCTGAATGTACCCAATCTTCAGCTCGCACCTTCAGAAAAAGCAGGCTTCTATTATTCCTAGGTTCTGCCTCTAGAGGAGAATGAGCTGAGTGTGCACCAATCTGCAAGCAATCAAAACCCAGAAGGACTTTTAAGCATGTGATAACTTGAACCACCATCCCTGCTAATGCTGATGCATAGGACTACAGAAATCTCAACCCTCAGAATATGATAGTATCTTCCTACTTGAGCAACACAGGGGAAAACAAAATGGATTGAAATGCTAAGCATGCAAGAAGAAGTAGGAAAATATAACACAGGGTTTCATCATCTCCATGGAACCTAGACATAAACATTGTTGAATAAGTTTCTATGGGAAATAAAGTTTAAGAAGTGTCAATTCAAAGCTAAAGCTATTGGAAAAGAAGTCATTTTGTCCATCTGAAGCACAAGTGTGCTTTGTCCATTTTGTATTAAGATTCACTTCCTTTTATCAAACAGTGTTTTGGAGACAACAGCCAGCCATGCTTTCTTCAATTTCAACCAAGCAGAAGCAGACAAGGGGACCACCCATTTTGGCATTGCACTTCACATGCAGCATCCTCAAAGCACTGACCCAAGACTCACTTCTCAGTGAATGAGGTGAATCCATCTGCAGCTGAGACTGCAGATACAGCAGAGACCTATCAGGTACTAAATGGCACAGATGACCTTTCATGCCAAGTCAGTCATTTAAGCCCACGAACAAGAGGTACTGCTGTGCATAGCTTTTTACAACAGTGATCACCTTCTTACCTTGGGAATCTTCCCAAAGTCTAAGCAAGGCTAGCTAAGAAGTAGCTCTCTTTTCCATGGGAAAGGGTAATCATCACAGCAATACCCGTCACTGAGCACACTAAGACATTATACTACTACATACATGAAATCATATAGCAAAAATAGCCTGACAAGTCATCTTATCTTGATACTCTAATAAGGGCCATGCACATTCAATTATTCATGCATTAGTGTCAAGAGCATTTTAAAATATTTTCAATTGATGGGTAACTTGTCAGCTCAACAACACAAAGCAGCTTTTGGAAGCAGAAAGAAAGGATGAGCATGTTGAATGCCATACTAAGCACTACGTAACACAGCAAAAAGACAGACTTGCGTAACACCACACATGAGTTCTACAGCACAGGACAGCCACTGGGTTCAGTCACAACACAATTTCTTTAACAAACCCGAATCTTCAATTCTCCTTCTTCCAGAGGGCAAAATGATTCATGGTAAACTCAAGAATTGAAGAAAAAGTACTTGGCAGTAAAACAGCGACTTTCTCTCATAAGAGAGAGCCTACATATAAAGAGAACCAAGCATTGATCCTTGAGATATATCAGAGGAAACTGCAGAAAGCATTACAGAGGGAAAGACAGCCATTATATCTTTAGTTGTAATCAAACCTCCCAGCTTCTCATTACTCCATGTAAATTTGAGCAAGTACAAGCAGGAAAAATGAAATATTTCTGCTCTAGATGCAGAAGTGGCAGTCACAATGCAACAGAACTATTCAGATCTTCCTGTAACAGCAAAGAAACAAAGTGAAAGGTCCTGGAAATCTTTGGTGTATGTAGCTACGTGTACACAAACACAGATTGACCGGACCTCTTAACTGAAATGAAGCCCAAGAAAAGCTGTAATCACATCTCATCTGATGCATAAACAAGCCTGCCACCTAGTGCACTACTGCTCAGTTCAGTAATATTCGCTGCATTCTGGTCGGTATCTAATTCAGTGTTTTGGCACGTAGAAATTGGGCCGTGCTGTTATGCACTCACTGCAGTGACCAGTTGTGGCTGTTTGGCAAGCAGCAGCAGTCAGGGCTTCCATACAACACTACCACCATCTCAGTAATACTCTGCTTGCTGTTTGCTTGCTTCTGTGTCAAGTTTTCTTAGTCCAAACTTAACACAACATCAGAAGTCTTAAAAATGAGGTATACAGAATAAAATGCATAACATAGGTGCTAAAGACCATTGGGGAACTTCTTTATTAAGCACCCTTTAGAGGAAGCTTACCAGAGCCTACAAGGAAAAGGAAACATCTCACTTCTAAAACCATAAACTCAAGTAACTTTTTATTGTTATAGAATGTTCCATTAAAATTTGGGAGAAAAAAAAAAAAAATCACACTGTGCCAAACAGAACCATGAAGTTTGGTTATTTCACTTTTACTTATTTCCCCAGCTTGCTAAAAGAGCAGCCTTTTCAGCTACCACAGGCAAAAGCATTTCTCATGAAGTATCTTCCAGCTTACTCATAAAGCCACTTCAAGTATATCCTTGGTTAATACATTCTTCTCTACTTGAATCTGGTTATAATGCATGGCTTTGCCAAACCAAATTCATGGAATTCAACACAACTACAGTCAGCAATTCAGCAGCCAGATAAGGATTCTAGAAATGAGTAACATTGTGCTTTTTGATTTAAGCTCATCTGCTCCAGATTGAAGACTGTGTCATTTCAAAAGTTTTCAAAGGCTTCCACTGGAAAGAGCAAGCCTAAGATATTCCATTCTACTACCAGGAAAAATCCCGATTTTGAAACTTAGATTTGCAAAGAACTTTCACTCTTCAGCCAGTACAATACCCGATCTCCCCAAATGCTAGCAAGAAGAGTCATTTTATTGTGGAATGAGCATAAGCTACATTTGTATTTCCAAAATAGAAGTCTTGGGAGATCAGCGCAGGAGAGAAGTGAAAACCATCAGCTACCACCAGACACTGACAAAAATAATACCAAATGACATTCTGCAAGGATGAACAGGTCATGTGCACTTCTTGATCAGCTATGATTAACCATCCAGAAATCCACGAAGAAAAAGACATCTGAAAGCATCATTTCTTTCCCCCCAATTGCTTGAAATTTAGCTTTACTGTGTTTTTAACTGCGGTAAACTTTCTGAGAGTCAGTCAAGTACACACAATATAAGTATATATTTTGACACTACCACATCTTGTAAGTCTTGCAAATGACAGAACTAGCTTTCAGGAAAAGCGTCTAACAAACATGTTACGCAATTAAAAAAGTAATTCCAAGTAAAAACCATTGAGATAACTGACTTCAAGAGAAAAAAGTTTATTCAACTAATGCCATATCAGAACAATAAAGCAGCCCTTACATGTAGCCACTCATCAAAAAGGACATTACAAAACATTAACATAATGTAAGAGATCATTTTTCTTTCAGGCATTTTCAAAGGACGTATCAGACCCACAAAATCTTCTGTTCTGGTGTGCAAGAAAAAAGCTGAAGAGGAATGAAGCAAGCAGCCAAATACCTCTGCTAGTCAGAGCTTTTTAAACAATCAAGGTGACATAAGCAGGATTTAAAAGCCAAGATAGAGCCATTTCTGCAGTACTTCAGCCAGTAGCTACCAGTTTTAGACAGTCATCTCTTATTGCACACATTTTCAGAAAGGGAAAGGAAAGGAGACAGGCCCAACTCTGCCCTCAAATGCTCAGAAAGAATTCTGTACACAGACTGTATGGCCCTTCAGTAAAACAGGTGATGGTACTGCTGAGACCTTATTTACTGTGAAGCAAAATAAGCCTTCAAGTGTCCCTTACTTGATCTTAGCAGGTCAAATTCTCTGTCCAGCAGCTCCTCCTCTGTCAACTTGGAAAAATTGTCCTCTCCAAACGGGTTCCAGCCTGACATATCAGGTGGGTTATTGATGTTCTGCTTTGGGTAACTGGTAATTGCCTCAGCATCAAGAATGCCTGACCTGTAAAGTCAATCCACAGAAAGAAAATAGAAAGGAACATTACAGGATTGTCTGTCAGGATAAAAATTGATGGTATGCTTTGTTATGTCAAAATACTGCATACAGGTAACATGTGTTAACAGCTTAACCAGAACGTATCTGAAAACTAACGATAGAATGAATCACTAAGAACATGTGGTTTGATTGCATTATTTCTGTACGTAACCTTTGTACATTCTAGTTGTCGATTTACTCATTATAGCCTAAGCATAGAAAACTTTGTCAAGATGCAAGATGAAAAACTGTATTTCACATTGTTCATTTCTATACTTAAACAGCAGTCCTTTTATTTTTCCCTAAGAAAACAAGAAACCTAGTAAGTATACTCAAAGCTTAATCTTCTCTTTGCTAAGATGCTAGAAAATTCACCTCATCAGAGGTTCTCCCTTTTATGCCTTTCACTCTTTCATCATACTGTAAAGTGACTATGAGTGACAGCAGCACCTGAAACGTGCAAGCCTGAAAAAATGCCTGTCAGCAAAGGCTGCACCACAGACTGCAGGGTTCGAAGAAGTAAAAAGGGCTTCTCTTCCAAATGCAGCAATAGTAGTATTTATGTTCTTACGTAGCTAACACTAACTTAGGTCAGAACATCAGTGAAACTCGGCAAGCATGCAATTTTTTGCCTTTTTTTTTAATGTTGCTTTGCTTCCATTCCACATACTATTTATGGTGAGAATTCACAAAGAAGTCACTTTTCACCACAGTTTATTAAGAAGAGGTAAATGTGTGGGTCTCTGCAAAGGGTCCTTATCATTGAAATTAAGATATATTCCATTACAGAATACAAGTCAGACCACTGATAAATGGACAGAAGTTAGAACTCCTACAAAATTAATCAGAATTATAGAGCCCATCTTAAAACTGTATCCTACAAACTGGATTAAAGAATAAAAAGTGGTAAAAATTAGTGTCTGTTGAGTGTCATATTCATTACTTCATTAATTATGTGCTGCTGACCACCCAAAGCAAACTGGTTAGCAGTCTGTTTCTTGGAAGAAGTCCATTAACAAGAAAACAACACAAGTTCCTTAAAAAGTATGATTAGGCTCACCTATTGATGAGTTGTGTCCTGCATCTATTTATTAGTTTTAGCAATACTTTATGAATGAAGCAATTAAATTATACGGAAAGGATTTGGAAGCGTCTATTACAGTTAGCAACAGAAGACAGACAGCAACCCTTGGTACATTTGTGTCAGAATACTTGCCTGTTTGCAGCATAGGGAGAATCTGCCACTGTTCCAGCATGTACTGGAAGTGATGCAGAGTAGGAGATTAAGGCTGGCGAGAAGTCTTGTAGAGAAGGGACATATTCAGGAGATTGCACCTGTTGTGACCGCTGCTGTTGCTGAGCAAGCATCTGCTGTTGTACAAGAGCCTGCTGATATTGCTGCACCTAAATAAGACAGGCAGCACATTATTAACATTCAGACAGGTCAACGTGAAGCTCTTATGCTAAGTAACAACATTGGCCTCACAGACAGATTAATTAAAAACAACTATATACCAGAAAAGATTGGCAGCTTAACTGAAAGCAAGGAACTTTCTCCCAACTTCTGAACACCTTTTGCCACGTAGTTACAGATAAGGCAGGAAAACTATTATGTATGTGTGTATTTCCATTATGCTGTAGCAGCATCACAAAGGGCATGCAAGAATATTTATATTCTTCTGAAACCACTAACCAAACATTGAAATACTTCTCCATTTTAAGCGAGAACAGCCAAAATGCTCTTCAATGCAGTTTTAAAACCTTAAAAATGAAGTAACTAGCAAAATAGAGCTTAGTCACCAGCAACTGACAAAACTTCATTTTCTACCATGCATTCCAGTGTGAAACTATACACAGCAAGGATTTCTCTGGGCTAGTTAGGTTTGTAAACACTATGTATAACCTTGGCTGAATTGCATCATTCCAGAACACTATTTCCCTGTGACAATCAACACAGATTCTCCCTTTTTCCTTCTTTCTGAAGCGGTCTAAGGGTGTCAACTGTATTTTGTTGATTTAATACTACTTGAAGACTCAAATTCTGCAAGATTTCCTCAGCAAATGCTGCAGAATACAGCTACGTACACACACAACAGTGCCTGTGAAAGTAGTTCCTGGCTACCTGCACTTAGACAGTTTAACTAATTAGAAATCCTGGGCTTGAAGTAGAAATTTGATGTCACTGTGGTTTTACCACTTTGCAGAATAACCTACATTTGCTGCTGTGGTCATTAGTGGAAACTTTAAGTATTAAGTATGTTTCAAATTAGTATTTTACTGATCAAACTTTAGACTATATCACATTTAATACTGATGTGACATAAGCTTTCTCAACAGAGTTTGGATGAAGTATTTATTTTTCCTCTCAAGTGAATACAGTTTTAGATGATATTTACCAAGTCCATAGCTCATCATAACTACTCAAAAACTTGTGTTGCTGCAACTTCACAGTGACAAATAGGACATATTTGAATACTATCAGCGACATTCCATTGTTGACGTACCATAGCAGGATACTGAGACTGGGAAGGTTGCTGCTGGTACACAGACTGCATCAACAGTTGCTGCTGGATCACCTGCTGGTGCACTGCTTGTTGATACTATATTTGAAAAGAAAAAAAAAAATAGAAATCTTGAAACCATGATTCCCCCATTTAGCATACACAAATATTTAGACTCAGAGGGTCTATCTATACCAGCTCCTACAAGCATACTATTGTCAGCCAGATCATCCCAAATGTTTCTCATGCTTACACATAGACAAAACCTTTATCTGAGCCACCAAGTGCTGATTCAAAGGAAGCAGAAAGTCTGGGTCAAGAAACAAAAGCAGGACAGCACAAAGAAAACAACTTCCCCAATTCTATGTAAGTATTGCAATGCCTAGGCAAGAGACAAACGTGCAAAGCTGAAAAGAAGGGGCAAAAGCTACAATCCCTCTCCCTCTCTCCCAGCATGGAGAAACTAGGTCATATTGTTTAACTAGCAAATGATTCAAAATAGTAACAGACACAACATACTGCTCTTTAAGAAATATATTTAAAAGATGTGACTTGTACCTGCTGAATGTAAGCCTCCTGAATTGTAGGTTGTTTTTGCTGGTGATGTAAGTGGTGTAGCTGCTGTAGCCTCCAGTCCCCCTGCTGCAGCTGCTGGAGGACTCTGTTCTGCTGAGGATGGTGCTGATTGGTCCCTTGAGACAGCAACATTTCTTGACCGTTTCCAGGCCTTGGGGTTCCTGTAAGATTAAGACAACACTACTCACATGCCAATTTCTAAACTTCAACTGTCCATTTGTCCTGGCAGTTGACATTGAGCATTTCAAGGCAAAGCAGTTTATAGTTCCCTTCCAAGTGTGACATCGTATATGTTAAGTTTACTGTATATTTCACCTTCTGTGAAGACAACTAAAGGCTTATCAATCCATAGTGTCTACTAAGAAGACGAGAAGCTTCCTTTGCTCTCATTACAGAGGAAGCTGTTCTGCTTTACTAGCGATTCACTTGCATCTTCAGCGTCTCAAACAATGCTCATCTATTCTGACTCAAAAGTGGGACATAGCATTTTTGTCTATATCCTTATTACAATAATCTGACAAATTCATCCTTAAGCGAAAAAATGCAGTGAAGTGCTTTTGGATTTTGCATACTTGGAAGCCAAGTAAATAAAATATCCAAACGAGTCTCTTGCAGTACATTTAAATACTGATTAGTGCCTCTGAAAGCATTCTTCTTAAGAACTATTGGCTTACATGTGTAATTCCTTAGATTGATGAGATTTGCCATTCAGTTGTTTTTGCAGCCTTTTAATTAAGCAGTTACCAGCATAAGTCAATGTGTTTTGCATGCCCACTACTTGCACATTTAGTCATCCAGAAGGGATGAATATTTGAGGCTTTTTTGACAAAGTAGTATCAAATGTTTTATGTTTCAAAGGTTATCCTTAAAACATTGAGGAAAAGAAACATGGAATGATTGTTTCATTTGCTTCATTCAAACCTTAGGTGTTGGTACATTACCTTTTTGCCCACGATTACCAAATACACCAGGAACTTGTACTTTGACTGGTGTTGCTGAACTCTGGATCGTCAGAACACTTGAAGCAGCAGTGCTTGAATTGGCCTTTGGTCTTTGCCGTGGTGCAATTGAGGTTTCTGTTGGTCCAGTAGGATCTGTTATTCTGAAACAGTATTTCCATAGATGAGACTTCATTAAAAGCAACTGCTGTGTATTCAAATTGTCATCTCTTTGCAGCTCATTTGCATTTCAAACATACGCTGTCTACTTCTGAGCTCAATTTAAATACCTCAAGATTTGTTTCCCACAATTCTTCTCACCACAGTCATAAGAGATATGACTGCTGCAGAAGACTTTCAGAAGGAGCTGTGCAACAGCTTTATTCTCATAGAGAATAAAGCACTAGATTAAATTTCTGTGCAAGCTTTCCTTAGTTCACAGTAGGGAATAAAAATTACCCGGAAAACTCAAGGCAGCACTCCTGCAACTAGAGATATAATTACTTCTCATACACACACAGAGTAAGATTTTTCTTGATCTTATCTGTTAATTCCTTTCTGGTTTCATAGGAGATTTAACGTCTAGCAGTTCTATCACTCATAAACCTCCCTAAATATTCGTGTCTTTCTGTAGTACATTACGTATCATACTGTATCACTGTATGTAGCACTGTATCATGTTCAAAAATGGACTTTGGAGCTTTAATCCCACTGTTTCCAGTCACAGTATTGGCATCTTTAAAAATTGTTTAACTGCTTAAAAACACAAATTCACCAGCTAAGCTCCAGTACCTAACACTTCATACTACTTCTTAGCAATTCTATTTAAATGTTTTCTGCCTTAACCTCTGTATCTTACATAGTCAGAAAAACTTCAGTAGGAAAACTCATGGTTCTTTCCCAGTAGTGCCTAGCAGGTGGAGTTGAAAACATTATTCCATTAATACTCTATGCTTTCCCTCAACTGTATGTCACTAACTGACAGCAGAGCCAACAAGAACAATCACTACCTTAAAACAGCATAGATATATCTATGTAGCTCAAACATGGCTTAGATGAGCCCAAATGTTTACTTTTTATTTGCAATAGGCTAATCAAGTTACAGCTAAGCTGATGGTCACAGCTAAAAATTTTAGTAATTAGGCCACATATTGGTAGATTCAGAACCATAACGATTTTCAGTACCAAGGAATATAAGGATCTCAGTTTTTCCTCACTGTACTCTCAAAACAATTGAAAGAAAATGGAACAGAGAGACTTGAAGCACTTAGAAATGTAGTTTATCTATTCTAATGAACTATTTGGGTTATTTTTTTAATGAAAAAAAGTTTCAGACAAATGTGCAGTTTAATAATACTAAAAAAAACTGAAGCCACATCATCTACTCACCTTGCTTTTATTTGGCTTTTTCTAGCAGCTGCCTCACTGGCTGTCATAGGCTCAGGAAGAGTTGAAGGGATAGGAGAATTCTTGGGAAAAATAAATGTGAAGAAATTAAAAGCACGAACTCCTGAAAAAATCATTACAAATCAAAAAGAAATAATTGAGTTCAAATCCTTCACGCTGCAAGACTTCATGCAGAACCCGGTCACATGGCTGTAGATTGGAAGTGTTTTTACTGAACACTATTCCTATTTTCTGTTACTTATCACAGAAGTACAAAATGAGAACACTGCTGGCCTGACTCACTACTATGTCAGCTACTTCAGTTCATTCATGCACTACCAACGAGGTAACACACTTCATTCATACGCTTTCTGTTAACAGTGGAGAATAAAGATTCATTTTCATCTTTGAGTTTAAGAACTAAAGCTAAAAACCAGAATGAAATAGAAGTAGTTTTTTTAGTCTATTCAGCTCTTCCAATCCAATGCAAAATCCACAAAACAATGCAGCATCTAAGTTTTTATGCTGCTTTAACTAATCTCTTACCACAAATCACAACCTCATCATGTACATATTCACTGCCATACATGCACACTCACCTTCTTATACTAACCCTTATTTCTCTGGCTAGAGACACGTCACTAGAAGCCATTAGAAGCCAGTTTGCCTCTCTCAGCTCTCACACTGTGTTTGAATTACACTGAAAGTTATCCACCCACAACACTAACTGGAAACATGACCCCACCTCAGTGACAGTAAGCACGCACTAAGGTGCACAGCTCAACAACAGCAGTAAGCTTGTCTTTAATGTTCTACCTTCTCCCCTAGCTCTTCAGCATGAGCAAGGTCAAGTTTGCCTCTTCCACTCTCAGTGCTCAGTGAAAATACTGGCACAATAAGCATTCAGAAGTCCCTTCCTTGCCTGCACCAGCTGTCATCATTGTACTACAAGGCTTCAAGTTTTCATCCATTCAGTTCTTGTAAAGCCAAACCTTATCCTGATCTACTGGCAGCACCGAGCAGGGGAAAAGGTCAGACTATTCCCTTTTACAAAACCTTCATGATCAGCAATCAGCGCACCTCTCTAAGCATTAGGTTTTGAACACAGCAAACAATTAAATATCAACTAGATACGGAGTGTATCACCTTCCTCCTGGTTCCAAATTAATTGCTAACACTAATCCTAGCCTCAGCAAGTCTCAAATACTTTCATCTTCTAAATTCACATAATCAGCATGTTCTCTGTTAGCTTACCAAGCACCAGTAGTTCCATTGGCTAAAGGGGTGAAATAGATGTGATCAGGCTCTGCTTTCCTCAGAACAGTCACTCCCTAATTCATGCTATATCTGAGCCAGTTTCAACACACATCTTCCCCTTTGTAGAAGTAACTACTTCTCTTCAGATTATCTTTCTGCAGTTCTTATCTGCCACTTCAAAGCTTAAAGAACCTCTCAATGTAATTTCTAAATTAATTGCTTTTCACCTAAGCTGCATTTAATCAAGGAAAACAGCAATTATGGGGGAGGGAGGGGAAAAAAATGATCTCATATAAGCATAATCTTTACACACACTAAAAAAAGGAAATCTCATCCTGGTCACAAACATTTATAACCTAAGGTTATGAATTTTTTCTTCCTTTTTCCTTAGGAAAAGGAATCCAATAAGCAGATATAGCCAAGTCACTTAAACAAGTTGATAATACTCTTACAGCCTGCAACCTAGGAAATTCTCAGTGGTATGTCAAGATACTTATCTTGCACATATTTCAGTATAAAAGAGAGAAATTATAACTATTGTACCACCTAACCACACTCTAAAATAGCAAAAAGACAAAACCCTTCAAAACCCTTGAAATTTAGCCCTTCCCTACAAAAAGAAGGGCTCCAGTTTCTCTTCTTTTCCTTAGTATGCTTAGCAAGCTAACCTATGCCAAGTTTCCCAAAAATAACATTCACTCTTTAATGAGCACCTTCTTCTATGGGACCAAGGATCAACAGTAATATCCCAAAGGGATCTCGGTAAATTCTCTCATCTACCTCTGAAAACACAGTTTACTTTAAATGACATTTGTTTCAAAATTAATTTTGCCACTGACATTTCCTAATGCCTTAATGCCTATCTTGGAAATCCCTCTATAACACTGAACATTATTGATGTGTGCTGGAATTCTTTGACATAGCAGTTTGGTCACTGAATTAGGTCATCTTTGAGGGCAGGTTCAGAACTTCAAATAGTTCAGCCTCTCATGCAAAGCAACGGCACAAAAGTCAGCTAACTCACTCACTATTTCAACTTACTTTCAGTTCATTGCAGTCCTTTCCAGCATATTGCTATAATTGACAAAGATTATTAAAAACAAAAAGGGTTTATCTAGAAAACACTCTTGACACTTCATACTATTACGATGCTTTCTGCTGTCAACATGTTATGTTCTACAGCATACTTGGTATTATTTGTATTAGACGTAAGAGACGCGTATGGATCAGAAGCACAAGTCAGGTGTTGACTGGCATCACATAAATGCAGTTTATGAAGCTATGCCCTCAAAATGGAAGTGTTTTATTTAGACAGCAAACAGTATCAACACAAAATGTATTTTGCTCCACATCCTAAATTTTGGAACAAGGCTTAAGAAACTGAAAACTTCTTTCTCAACTGATTTGATCAACTTTTCTCAATGCTATCTACGAAAACCCCTGAATGCACAGGAAAAAAAATGAAAGACTACTTACATTAATATTGGACACCGGACAATCCTTTTTGGCAAGTTTAAAGGCAAAGTAAGACACCTGAAAAATATCAGGTCTCTGTTCTTGATCTGGTTCAAGCATATATCCTGCAAAAATTGGTAAGATCAAATTGTCACTGTTTGACAGCAGAAAGCCTACTGATGCTCTGTGCTAGCAACAAGAACACATTCATTCAACTAATTTTACCAACCAAGCTTACTCCAAAAAGAATGATTCTGTTCTTTTTTTAATGCTTTTCATCAAGTTAAATAGTTTTCAGGGTCAAATATGATTGACAAGGATGCATGTTGTTTGATATTTTGAATATCAGCTGCAGAAAGGATAACAGAAATACTAACCTCAAATAAACAACAAAAAACATGAACAGTATTAGAATTTTCTAGGGTTATGCAAGATTCTGTGCAGATAACAGGAGATTCACAGATATCTGTCAACATCAGTTCCTAACATCTAAGATCTGCCAACATCTAACTTCCTACACCATCTTTTATCTGGTAGGTTCTGTAGGTTATGTATAATCAAATGTTAAAAATCATCTCGTTTTACAGATAGCAAGGATTTTCTGACAAAACAATTTCTGATGTAACTATTAATTATCATTTCCCCCAGACATAACATTTGACATCAAGCAAATAAGTTAGCTTATTTTGTTGACAATATGCTACATCTCCGTGGAATTCATCTCCGTGCAATTCATCTCCATGCATCTTAGGGAGTCGGCAGAAGTGACTGGCAAACCTCTGAAAGGTCTTGGAGAACAGGAGGGGTGTCTGAAGACTGGAGGATAGCCGAAGTCACTCCAGTCTTCAAAAACGGTAAGGACAATCCAGTAAACTGCAGGCCAGTCAGCCTCACCTCTGTCCCTGGAAAGGTGATCTAACAACTTGCACCACGGATGCCATATCCAAGCAATTGGAAGAAGATTATCAGGAGTAGCCAGCATGGATTCACCAAGAGGAAATCATGCTTGACCAACCTGGAGGCATTCTATGATGTTATCACCAGTTGGGTAGATGAGGAGAAAGCAGCACTGTGTACCTCCACTTAAGCAAAGTTTTTAACACTGTCTCCCACAACATTCTTCTAATGAAGCTTAGAAAGTGCGGGATAGGTGAATGGACAGTGAGGTGGATTGAGAAGTAGCTGACTGGCAGAGCTCAGAGGGTTGTGATCACCAGCACAGTCTAGTTGGAAGCAAAGCCTGTAACTAGAGGTGTTCCCCAGGGGTCAGTACTGGGTCTGATCTTGTTCAACATCTTCATCAGCGACCTGGACAAAGGGCTAGACAGCACTCTCAGCAAGTTCACTGATGATACAGAGCTGGGAGGATTGGCTGACACACCAGAAGGCTGTGATGCCATTTAGCAAGACCTGGACAGACTGGAGAGTTGGGCAGAGAGTAACCTTATGAAGCTAAACAAGAGCAAGCGTAGAGTCTTGCACCTGGGGAGGAATAACTGTACGCACCAGTACAGGTTAAGGGATGATCTGCTGGAGAGGAACTCTGCAAAGAAGAACCTGAGTGTTTAGGTGGACAACAGGTTGGCCATGAGCCAGCAGTGCACACTCATGGCTAAGACCATAACGATATCCTCGTGTGCATTAAAAAGAGCATTGTCAGAACAGCAAGGGAGGTGATTCTCCCCCTCTAGTCTGTATTGGTGAGGCCATATCTGGAGCACTGTGCCCAGTTCTGGGATACCCACTTCAAAAATGACAGGATCTTCTAGAGAGTGTCCAGCAGAGGGCCATGAAATGTATTTGGGGCCTGGAGCATCCCTCTTTATTAGGAAAGGTTGAGAGACTTGGGTCTGTTCAGGCTGGAGAAGAGAATGCTGAGAAGGGATCTCATCAACGTTTATAAATATCTAGAATGCTGGAGTCAAGTGGATGGGGTCAGACTCTTTTTAGCAGTGTGAAGTAACAGAACAAGAGACAACAGGCAAAAACTGGAACGCAGGAAATTTCACAAAAACATGCAAAAGAACTTCTTTCCTGTGAGGGTAGAGAGCACTAAAATAAGCTGCCCAGAGGTGCTGTGGAGTCTCCTTTTCTAGAGACATTCAAGACCCGCTTGGACACTTTCCTGCTCAACCGACTGTAATGAAACTGATTTTAGCAGGGGGGTTGGACTTGATAATCTCAAGGGGTCCTTTCCAATCCATATAATTCTATGATCTCTGTACCTACAAGAAATCTGAACTACAAATTCACCTAATTAACCTAATCGCCTAACCTGGATAGAGAATACTATTAATCAGACATTCTGTAGAGAAAAAAAGATGTACATAAGATCAAAAAGTAGTCATGAACACATTAAGAGCTACAAATTTAATTCCCCTTCTGCATTTGATTTACAGCCACCCATGACAAACAGAAAACCCATATCTCCCAAAGAAACCAAAAAGCTCCTCTGAGCTGAGAACATAATTCATTTTGCAGATCTCATAAGTGCTTTCTTTAATTATTTCAATTCTTAAGTAAACAACTCATCCCTTACATGCCTAGAAAACCGTAACTGATAGGAGAAACTGATTTGTATCTGCTTTACCAGTTTCGCTTTTGGGGCAGTTTCTAACAAATTTGCTGCAGGTTTCTCCACCTTCCTCCAGGCCAGCTTCTCAGTTCTGTACCTGGTGGCAGAGCCTCCTGTTTTGTAAACAGTTGGACCAGATGATCTTCGGATCTTTTCAAACCTTAATGATTGAATGATCCTAGGGAGTTAGCAAGCCTTCTTTCAAGGGAAAGTACAAGAGCTGAAAGGCAGATGGTAGCCATGAGCAACTCCCACTGCTAACTCAAGATCCAAGCCAGTACGCACCATCTATCCAAGCCACTCATCTACATCAGTAGCACTGTTTGTGTTTCATTTTATTTACAACACCAAAGAATTGCTGTGCTGCCCAAATACTTACTTATCAAACAGTGTATACTTTGAGTATATCGGGAATTGTCCGGAATAGTAAAACTTCCATCGCAAATAGCAACTTGACTTTCTCCAAAGGGAAGTGAAAAGAAACAAAGCTTATACAGCAAGCAGCCAAGTGCCTGTAAAAACAAATATAGGCCCCATAAAAGGATGAGAGCAAGCCATTTACACAATAAAGCACCACCAACAAGAAACTAATTGCATCCTAGCTACAGCTGATGCTTACAGTGTTATGTAGCAGCTGCATTATGAACCAGGGCTGATGTGACAAGCTGATATACAATGCAGCTCTAGAAGGACCTTCTTTCCCACTGACTCGTGGGTTAGACAACAAGCTACCAATACTAGAGCCTAACCCAAGGGCTACATTCACATTCTGGCATCACTCAGGGATACCACTAGTGCGTTTGCTGAATTTAGTCTTTATTTACTTCACTATAATGGCTCTTAAGCACATTGTCTAACAAAAACACATTTCCTTGCTGTGCTGTGAGCAAATTTCTATGAGAAATCATTGGCGACATTCAGGCAGCAATCTGAGCCAACAAAATGGAAAGAGTCTACTTTATCTCTCCCTTAACAGGCTCATTACATATTGTACTCAATATATTTACACGAGACTTAACTACCACAGATACCATTACTATACTCTACATTATATACTTACATTGTATATTTCCACTTTAAATAATTAGCTTTGCAGTTTGTCTACATTACTTCTAGCTAGTTTCTTCCTCCTCTTAATTAGTTCTGTATTTCACAGTACCTGATTTTTTGCTTACCCAGATATCTGCCTTGGTAGTAATTGATTTCCCTCCATAAAGATTGATCATTTCAGGAGCTCTGTATGATAGTGTTGTATACCTAAATGCACATCATTGCAAAAGAACAGATGAGAAGCATGCCTCAGAATTAAAAGGGCCTTTTCTTGCATCTGCCACACACACACACCATTCACAGACACAGGTGTCTAATACACACCAGAAATTGTCTTATGCAAGTAATTTACTGTGTTTACAACATCACAGAAGGCTTGGAAAAGTAACATTTACTGTTATGGATGACAATTTAAAGTCAGATAAAATGTACAGGGAAGCTAATGTGAAGAGTACATGTGCTTCAGTAACGAAGCATTGCTCTGCTGCAATACCGCAGTAAGCAGTCATTGCAAAGATTCTGAGCCCTAAAAGGGTCGTCTTCATCTTATATTGAAAGATGTGGTATGGAGTATGATCATCACAGGTACCTTCCAACTTGGGATATTATTTGATTCTATGCTTTAAAAAAAAAAAAAACTAGCTTGGCAAAATCATTACAAAACCAGCAAAGTATTCTGTAGAGGCAAAAGAACACACACGTATCACTTGGTCACTTGAGAATGAGTAATCTGTGTTTATCTCTCTGCAGCAGATGGCCTGACGGGACCAAACTAAACTAATACATGTTCTCAGGAGTGTGCTTGCAATAAAGTTAAAACAATTTTCTGACCAGTCTTAGGAGGAAGGACACAGCATTCCATAACTAAGACCGTACGTAAGTTCATTTGAATGCTAATTTATAGCACTTCTTTTCTTCCTCAGACTTCTACAGTTAGCCATATTCAGAATTAAAATTTTAACACCTAAAATGGCCAGCAGTCAGGCATACATTTATCACCCATTTCATTTCAAATTCAAATGCTTTCTTCAAGTTTTATTCTATGCGAGTCTGTTTTGCAAAAATAGCATGTAAATAAATAGAAGAAGCAACATTAGTAGATAGTTCCGTTGTTTTACTGTCTTCACATCAACTTGAATTTCTTCATCTTGAACAACTAGTTATATTAAAATCCTTATCAGAAGGCAAGCATACACTACCCAAAGGTCTTCAACTAATACGTCATCACATTCAGCTGTCTCACAGCACAACCATTGCTTATTAAGGCCACTTAAATGTGAACTTACTTCTTAATTTCTTCTTCAACCACATTAACACCATCTTTTTGAGGATTAAGGAACTTGTTTGTAGCACTGCCAAAATCACAGAGAACATAATTTCCACTGTCATTTAGCAATATATTCTCCACCTTGAAAGGAAGTTAACACAAACAGCAACATTAGATAAAAATAATGGCACTGATTTCCAATATAACTATTACTATGCATTCTTGCCCTCACATACAAACAAGGAAGTTAGCAGAAAATCAGTCAATAAACACAGCATTAGCAGTAACTGATCAGTAAGTGATCTTGTCTTTCAGTTTCACTGTTTACAAGTGCTTCTCTAACTACAAGTCAGCCTTACTGAAATAATTTCCTGCACTTCCAATCATTTTTGAGTGCACCATCAACTTTTACCCAGGTGTTTCTATGTATCAGGTTCATACCTTCAAATCCCGGTGAACTATAGGAGTTTTGCACTGATGCAGCCGAGCAACAGCTTCACAGGTATCACAAAATATTCTCATTACTTCTGACTCCGTAAAGCCCGTTTGCAGACGCTGATTCATCTGATTCACAACTTGCCCAGCTGAAGAAGCAGCAAAGAATTTTATTTTACCTTTTCATAATTCCCATCACGTATAGAAGTATAATTTTCTCTCACATACAAATAGCCCACAACATGCAATTCAGCCTTCTCATGTCACCAATTTAAACAAAAAACAACCCAACCAAGCCGTTTCCAAACTTTCACTGGTATGATCCTAGGCAGAAAGGTTACTGCCTCAAACAAAAACATCGTCAACTGAAGCTCTTCTATCAAATTGTTGCAGACAGAAACAATCATCTATCACACAAAGATGCTCCCCCAGAAGTGCCTCTTGCATTTAGATCCACAGCCAAAACGTTGTCAGCCAACAGAGTTCAAAGTAACTCATTATCTAGACAGTCTTTCTTTGTCTTTCTGAGACACTAAGAAAAAAAAAGAAGACAATCCACTCCTAAAAACTTTACAGAACCCTTTCACAGTTTCCTTTTTAAGATCAGGAAACATTATTTCCCTTTTTCTTGGGGTAATTTCACAAGGTCATACTTGTATCTTCCTATCATAATGCTCATTTAACACTAACAGATCTATGGTGTCTTGGAGAGCGCTCCTCCTAAATATGGAAGCTTTCAACAGGAAAACACCATCCAGTCATCTGATGGTTTACACTCTTGTGGCTTCAAAATAACACTGGCAGAACTCAAATGTAGAAGCAAAGTGTAGAAGTGAGTTTCAACAAAAGCTCTACATGCCAATAAGCTATCCATAACACCAAGTTCAGAAAAATCCAACCCAGTTAGTTGTGTAAGCTGAACACTGAGGAACCAGCTCCCATGAACTAAAGCAGTAGAGGGATTTCTCCAATATTTACTACTGTAAGAAAGAAAAGAGTACTGCTGATACAGTCCCAAGAGCTCCCAAGAGGGCAGAAACATTCACTCTGACAACTCACAGACAAGTTTATTCTAGTAAGTATGTGTGGTGGGGAGTGAGGGAAGCCAATTACAATATGGTTTCACAAATTGCTTGAAACAGCTACATCATGAATGAGAACACACGACTATTATTTGCATGTCCAGAATCATCAATACTAACTATATTATGTTCACTTAAAACAAGTCAGCTGTCAGGTTAAAATTAAAGAATCTTTGCTATAATGATCTAAAACAAAAAATAGGAGAGGCGGAACACTTGCCAAAAGTTTTCCAACCTTTCCTATCAAAATCTATTAGTTACACGTTTAATCAAACAGAAGAGCAGAACTATTTCAATTTCTACTTGAAGTCATGTCCCTACTTCTAATTATACTTAAATAAGCTAAGTGAAATTGACTTCTGCATTTACTCAGGCTTAGGCAATTCAATGTCTAACTACCAACACAAACTGAAACAAATGGATTCCAGCTTTGAGACACGCAGGCTATCTTTCTGAATTACAGGGACAATACCAGGTAAAAAAATCCCAGGTGATCAAAGCATACATTTCCTTTATATTTCCTCTGAAGCCAGAAGAGCCATCACTTACCTCGACAATACTCCATGAGAATGAGGACCTCCCAGACGTTATCACTAATAGAGTTAACAGCACAATCCAAATAGCTCACGATATTCTTGTGCCCAGATAATTCTTTCTGAAAAAGAAAATACACATTACGCTTTAGTATAGAAAGATTTTAACAAATAAGTACAGGTGGTTTTCATTAGAACCACTTATGACTTCAAAGCGAGCCCTGGTCTGACATGCACTAAACTTTACAAAATACTCAAAACTGCATCTACAACTCAGTCAAGAACATTTGTTTATGGTATTTGTTCAACAGTGCAAACATCCTCACTGCTGCATTCAGAAACATTATTATGTAGTAATAACTACAGTCTTATACATAGGGGAAAGGGGCGTGGGGGGAAGAATCATGCTACTCATGTTCATTTTAACAGAAATCCCCAACCTCAAATAAAGAAACACCTATACTGAAGAATACTGTCTCGTTAATAATAAAAAAACCCCCACAACCATACACACCTGGAAGCAAGTCGCATTTATAGCCTGAACTACTATCAAGTTAAAAACACAAAGGCAACCAAAGATATCCCTAAGAAAAA
>PPHD01006951.1:0-15539 GCA_002909625.1 Bambusicola thoracicus
GAGAGGAGAGGAGAGGAGAGGAGAGGAGAGAAGAAATTTTTCCTGGTTTTTTTTGAGTTATGTGGTACTTACTGTGCTGCCTTGCCACTCACTGATGTAAGAAAACTGAACACGTTTTAAATTGCCTAGAAGTTCCAATGCAAATTAATAAGATGATTCAGTGTATGGAGCTGTAAATTCAGCATACCTTTGACAGAACCTTCGTGTCACCCTGTCTGGTTATGGTCCCAAACTGACTGCTCAGACAACTAAAAGACTGGGATATGTGGCAGCTTTCATCAGCACAGGGCCCACTTGCTATTCTCAAGGGCCTCCTCTGGCCCTTGATGTCACCTGTATGATGTTCAGCCTCTGCAGCACACGCAACTTCAGCTCTTCTTACCAAACACCATATGGAGTATGTATATGTGTGTAGATTCAGATATACATGTGCACAGAAAAGGATGAGACCAAAAAATGACTGACTTAATCTCTGCTATATTTCACCTGAAAACAATCTTTACAGATGCCCATCACATCTTCAGATGTAACCTATCAAAAAACATCGAAATATACTTCTGTTGAGAAACATCCTTAGTACCATCTTAGAATTTGATTTAGGATTTTCAAAACTAAACTACAGCAAATTAGCATGTACAGTTGTATAACAAAAACTCTTCTGAAAGGAACGAATTATATCTATCAGAAATAATTACAACAAACAACAGTAGCTAAATTCCCTAAGCAAGCTTAATTCAGCCTTCATCTGCACACCCAGTGTGCAGAGCGCTCTGAACCACATAAATACAAACTATATTTTCCAGTTTATTGCTGGTTTTGAAGTTTTCACAGAAGAGCCAAACCACGAGCTGTTGGGTTCAACAGTTCCATATCTCTGGAGCTGTCCTGCCACAAGGGCCGAAGCACTCGAAATCCACACTGTCACCTCACTATACTCACTATGGCTGGGAAAATCTGGAGACAAATCTTGCTTTCATTCAAGCTAAGAAATCACTGTTGGGCTCTCAACAATTCAGTGCGCCCAGCTGGGACGTACTCTCCAAACAATTCATTTATTAGGGACTGTAACTAAAGAATAACAGACTTACTGCAAATGACCACAAATCTGTGCTCACCAATGAATTATGAGTCAGGCAAATGGGGAGAGTCTTTATAGGAATGGCCACAGACCATGTTGATGCCAAATGTCAGTACTTTTTCAAAAGCACAGAGAAACGAGAATGCTACAAAGGAAAGATCATCAAAATTTAATACAAAATGATGCACTCTCCCTACTATCTGGTTCACAGAAACAAAGCTGAGCTGCTTTGAGAAAACACAAACAAAAGCTATAGCACGCACACATGAGATGGGGTAACCCAGCATAAAACGGTTTGGCCAAACTGAAAGTAGATGCTATCAGTTATATGGAAGTCCATTGTGACAAACAACCTACTGCCAAAGCCCATCTACAATATCGTCCCCCTGTACTTAACTCTGGTGAGGCCTCGCCTCAAGTACCGTGTTTGGGGCCCCTCACTACAAGACATCAAGGCCTTGGAGCATGCCCAAAGAGGGGCAACGAAGCTGTGAAGGATCTGGAGCACAAGTCTTATGGGGAGCAAATGAGGGAATGGGGATTGTTCAGTCTGGAGGAAAGAAGGCTCAGGGGAGACTTTATTGTTCTCTACATCTGCCTGAAATGAGGTTGTGGTGAGGTAGGGATTGGACTCTTCTCCCAGGTAACAGAGATAGGATGAGAGGTAATGGCCTCAAGTTGTGCCAAGGCAGATTCGGATTGGATACTTGGAAGAATTTCTTCTCAGAAAGAGTGGTGAGGTGTTAGAACAGGCTGCCCAGGGTGGTGGTGGAGCCACTGTCCCTGGAGGTGTTTAAAGAAAGGGTAGATGTAGTACTCAGGGACATGGTTCTGTGGGCACTCTTGGTGGTAGGTGATCTCTTCATCAATTAATAACAGTACAACTTGAAATTACTGCATCAGATTTTATCTATATGACACAGGAGAACCAACGTTGCAGTAACTAACCACAAACAGTACAAAATCCCTTCTCCCCCACCCCCTACATTAGATAAAGGTTTTGTCCTACCGTTTCACTGTTCAATTACATCTAAAGACATAACTGACAATTTGCAAACTCATTTATTTCAAGCACACAGAAATTCTGAATGTTAAAAGGAGAGAGATTCTGAGAAAGCATTAGAAGTACAGATCACAGAAAGGATCACACAGAGGCATGCATGGTGAGCAAATGGCAACTCACAGGATGCTGTATACAACTGTTGAGCCTTGACCAAACCAGACCTTGACATCAACACCACATGAAGGGGCATGAGTTCAGAGAAATCATTTTTTTAGATGTATTTTGTTAAATTATTACTGTTATTGTGATTATGCTAACTATAGGTGAAAATCAAGCACAATTTGAAGTATGATTTCCAAGTCTGCAGTTTTGCTAAAGAGCAAGGAGAAATCATAAGCAACGTGCAGTAACTGCTGATTAAATATGGAATAAAAATCTCCTCATGGAATAACAATACTCCTCATGCGTGACTAATACAGGGTCAGGCAAGGTGTCATGTTCACTCAGAAATCTTTGGATGGCTCAACAAATCATTCTGTGCAAGCACTGGGATAAACAGCGTGCAACCCCACAGCACTTGAGCAGGACAAGAACACCGGAGAGAGTTGATGTTTGCACACTGCTGAGCTTCCCTATGGACTCCCTGTCCCTTATCCATCCCCGTTTATGAAGAAATCACAACTAACGTTTTCAACTACTTCAGCACTGTAGATATCAGATGCAAAAATTCTATCTTTAAGGCTTTAAAAACACCACAGCTTAAAGTCTGAATGTCCTGGGGTAAATGTATGTAAAGTTCTGTTCGGTTTAACCTTTCTATAATGCAGTTTGGAGCACAAATAATTTTCGAGAAAAAGAGAAAAGAAAAAAACTAATTATGTTTACAATCTCCTTCTCTAGCCTTGGGCAATACTATGAACTTCATCAACATGAGATCCAATCACCCTGTGAAAATGCGTTATATTTGAACAGTGGAAAGACAGTTTGTCAAGCAAAACTGAGCCTCACAATTCTCCATTTGTTCCTCCTATTTAGAAACAATTCTTTTATAATTACAAGCAATATAAAGGCTTTGCCTGCACTGGAAATCACAGGGACAGAAAGTATTCAGGCTCTAGTCATTGCATTCCCAAGCAAGAAAATACATGGAAATATAAATGAAAGAAAGCAATTGAAATCAGTGAGGTGGAGGATGCTAGAAGAGAGGAATGTAAGCGCAAGATTTGCTGCAAGTAATCTTTGCTGGTCTTGAAGTACCTCTCTTTTCTGCCATTTTTACCTGATAATGCTTCTGATAGAAGACAAGCACAGCCAACAAGACAATGCTGGAGGAGGTTGGGGGCAGGGAGAGGAAAAGATAATTAGGGAGCAGTTGATAAAAGTGTAGACTGATAATTACACAATTACTCAGATGGATAAAGTTACACAAGATGTTATCACAATGATCACGAGGTTATCGCAGTTGTAGTTTTTTAATCTAATCCTCAAAAAAAAAATTCATTAGATGCTGAGAATTAAAAGTACTCCCAGAGCCTGTTTATTTCAGTTAACTTAGTAGAAGGACATGAACATATGGTAGAAATTTGCCCATGCCTAAAATTACTCTGCTTGTACACAGTACTTTGTAAACATGCAGACAGGGAATGCCACTGCCAGATACAGCAAAGGGAACAAGGGGGTAAGAATGGGGGTGAAGGAGGGAAGGGCTTCCGCCCATCCCCTTCACACATGCTGATGGAATATAATTTGCTGGAACAGTAAAAAGTCATAGCACTTTAAGGTCCAGAAGGACTTAAGACACAGCTGTACGTGCACGTCTCCGCATTAGTAATACATAAAAAAAACCAAGAACAGGCACTGAGAAGTGCAAAGTCTGACGCAGACAGATAACCTGATACTGAGAAGCAGATGTGGGGTGAGAAAGAAAGACAGATCCATCAGCATGGGGAGGCATAACATAGAGTCAGCACCAAACTGCACCGCACTGATGCCACTGACATATCACAAGAACCAAACACAGAGAAATGATTAGAGGGAGGCAGTTCTGCCCAGGCCTGTGTATTTTACTATTCATCTGCATCCTCTGCCCTCCAATATCAGGAGTATAATGGGCTGTACACTCTACCCAGAATCAACGCATCTACTTTGCCTTGCCGTTCAGGAAGGACTACAAGCTTTTTTTTTTTTTTTGTGGCCAAAATAAGGCTATCTATCATTTAAAAACACGGTAAGATATTAAGCCACCTGGGAGTTATTTTCTAGACTAGGAAAAGGTGTCAATTTGCAGAAACAATAACAGGAATTTATTGCTTACCGCTGGAAACCGAAACTCTGATTTTCAACAGACAACTCAGGCGTTTCCAAACTGTAAGATAAGTGCAGGGAATGCAGGGATGTTACCCATTCCTGAGAAGCCACACTTCAGATGGCAAAGCAGAACAAATAAGATGTTCTAATGCTTAATAAAGTATTTATTAAGGCCAAGATTTTGATTCTTGTAAACGCAGGGAACTGAATGTGTCATTGAAGTGTTACTAGCTATACAAAAACAGATCAACGGCCTTGAACCGAAAAAGAAAGAAACAAGCCAAGGGCTGTGCATAAACAGAGGCCACTCGTTCAGACATCATCACTGTGAGCACACACAGAAATTCCCAAAAGAACCAATCCTTGAAGTATTCTTTTCTCTGCCACACAACTGGGAAAGCACGGGGCAATGCCGTATCGATGTCATCTGTTTACACAGCCTGTATTTTTCCTCAGTTTTCCTCCTGCAACCTGTTGCAGCTGTTCTAAGCACTGAAAGTCAAGATGATTTCTCTCTCACCACTCTTATAAAATTTTAACTACGATGCTTTAAGCTCAATTAGTCCCTGAACTAAGTTACACGGTTCCAGCCTTTAGTTTTTAATAAGCATTTATCCCTGTGGTTTCAAAGGTAACCTGATTCACTCAGAAGTCTGATGAGCAGTGTGGTTTACCTTCAAACAATCTTCACACCAGTGCCCCATACTCACATACTGAGGTTCTGTGGCAATGGGGAAAGAAGAAAATTTGAGACAACAGTGATAGGGTTGACAGTAACAAACAGCTGCAAGAAAAAGCATTCTCCTTCCTATCGCTTTTATTCTTTCTGTTTTTGGAGCCCTCTGAGATAGGAGAAACAGAAAGCTCGTGCTTTTTACTTGTTACTGGGCTTAATTCCCTTTTCCTACACTACAGCTCGGACGAAGGAGAAAGTGTTGTTACAGGGGATAAGGAGCCAGAGGTCTAAGGAAGTTGTGGATCCATTCATAGCAGGCAGGAGACCAAGAGTTACAAAGAAATGAATTGTTAGGGAATTAGGCTTGCCAGTATTTTTCTTCCAGTTATGAATGCTGATCGTAACTGCAGAGGAAAGCACTGCTTCCAGGACAGACAGAACAATCAATTTCTTTTTCATTTTGGGCTTTTTATTTGAAACTAATCAAAGGAGCAGAACAACAGCATTTATAAAAGGTACCAAGAATAACAAAGAATCTTCTGTTGATTTCCAGTCACAGAACTTACATACAGAAGCTATTTCATTTTGATAGCTTATAGCCGTATTGATATCGATCAAAGGCACCTGCAACTGTCTTGGTTGCACATGCACTGTAGTAATTATGCATGCAAGTGAGCATATTAGACTTTTTGCTGGTTAAGGACCAGTATAATTACTCTAAATGAATATACGATCATGGTAACTGTACACACAAATTATGCATGCAGTTTTAAAAATGAATTGTTGCATTCACTGTCTCTATTTTCATAGTGTCCTATGGAAACACTCATCCACTGAAAACCATATTAAAAAGTATTACCTTTTTAGAAGAGGTACATTTATTCAACTGCCTATTGAACATTAAAAAAATATAACAATCCAGTAATTTTGTTTTCCAAGCTGATACGTCAGCAAAATTTCACCACTGGCACAAGATTTACCAACATGAAAAGAAGAGCGTACTCAAACATAGCTTCTTACTCCTCCTCTTTATGTTTCCTAACCAATAAGTTTGTTAAGGTAACAAAGGACTTGAAATGCTTTGAAAAAATAACGCATACGGTCATATTTTGAAAAAGAACTGAGCTAAATTGCTGTTTGCAATTCTACTACAGGTAAACTGAAATACGTAGGAAGTTGGGATTTTCATCATCCTTACGTCTATACGATTTGATTCTACTTCAGACCAGAAGAGTTGGTGCACTCAAACCCATACAAGGTGTTTTTATTAAGGTACATAAACAACAACATGGAAAATAGGCTTTCATCTTTCAAGACCATATTAACATAAGGAACAGTTTCGCTAGGGCAAAAGCATTTATTATTAAGTATTTCAAGGGATGTGACAGAAGTAATAAAATATTTAGATAATGCTGTATTCCGGCAGATCCCGGCGTAGTCGTATTGCCTTTAGCTTCTCTACTTTGATTTTTGTTCGCAACAGTTCTTCTTCCAGCTGCTGCTTTCTTTTCAAACCATCTCTTTTTTCTTGGACATAAAGCCCAATTTTTCTTTGATTTTCTAACATTATTTGATGCTCTTCTTTCAGCATTTGCAACATCTGTGGGTCATAGCCACACGTCGGTCTAAAGCGTTCTCCAACCTCAAGCCTAAAAAACTCATCTCTTCTTGGCACAGGAGAGGGAGACATCATAACCCTCATGTCAACTGAAGACACTGACGTTGAAGGAGACCTTTCCATAACGTGCACCAACTGGTGTTCTTCTTCTTGTTCTACGTTCTCACTTGGCTGTGAGTCTATAATCAAAGAAGGGGGAGGTTTGACATCCTCTTCCAATTGCAACTTCATCATGACTGTAGCAGGATGGTGATCCAACATTGCCTGTGGTGAACTGGTACCAGCAACTGTTTCTTTATCGACACTAGCGCTAGAACACACAAAGTCATATTTAAATAATCCATTAAAAACTATAAAACAAACAAACAAACACGGTTGTTAGTAACCAAAGCTTCACTTGAAATATTACTCTTCACCTCCCATGCCTGGACCTTTGCTTTGTTACATGACCATCATCTGCATCCCTCCTTCCTTCCACCACACACACGCAGCCCCGTATTATTTAGATGGTATTGCTAATCTGAAGGCAGTACAGCCTACAGCAAGCAATCCTGGGAGGTTCTGATTCTGAAACAGGATAAGCAAGCATTAGTGATAAGTGAGAATAAAAACAAAGCAGCAGCAGCAGATGATGCAAGTGACAGAGGAAACAATTTGTGTAATCTAGAAAGTGATTTTAAAAGGCCATAAACTTGCAGAAACATTTCCATCTCCAAAACTTACTAATCTCCTCCTGTTCTAATCTGTTCCCTGTTTCTGACTCATGCACCTAAATGTTTTGGCTCTTCTTTCTTTTGTTGCTTTTTGGTAAAACAATCTCTGAATAAAATGACTCGAGAAGCCTGGGGAGAAGAAACCACAGCCCAGATGATGACCCTGTCAGTAGGTCAAGGAATCAAGCTAATCCTTGTTCCTTCCCTTTGAACCAATGATCTCACTGGTTTTCTGAAGTTTCAAGAGAGGGCATGGAAATGTTACCATTAAGAACAAGCCCATAGTTCTGTACAGCATTTTTTCAGCTTTTCTAAAGTACAACACCCACCTGACTCATCTGCCTTTGTGTAAAGTCCTGAGTCAGCAGCACCTCCAGTCATGATTTGACATTACATTGGCTCTGATGATATTAATGGCTCAAGCTGCTCCTGTCTATTTCTCCACCATTAGTTGTGTCTGAAACCCTATAGTTTCAGGTAATACTGAAACCCTATACAGGTAATACTTTTGAAAGCCAGATCTGCTTTTTGAACTATCTGACAGTACAGATCTACAAAGAATACCTTCAGCATGACTTGGGTGGCAGCACACTGTAATATGGGAACAGGGCAGTGTTAACCTGGCACTGAGAGCAAAGACAGCGCACCACCACAGCCGTGACTGCTTAAAAAGGAGGCTATGGCCACTGGTTGCAGACGGGAGACATTCCCCAGCCCTTGAAGAACTAAGCTGCTGCTAGCAGCTAAAGGCAGCGAGTGGACTCATGATTAATACAACACTCACAGGTGCGCCCTAACCCTGGAGGACTTGAGTGCTGTCTATTAAAATGGAGGCAGGTGTGTGAGTGTAAACAGCAATTTCTACAGTAACAGCATGAAAACTTCTAAACATTCAATTGCAAGAATGTTCAACAGAGAACATCCAGAGAAATTCATTTTCCAAAAATCAGTACTGCCAACCACCCAAACCATTTACATTAAGGCTTTCAAAAAGAACAAGTCTGTCTGAAGCAGGAATTGAAACCACAACTTCCATCTATCCCTGAAGAAAACAATCTTAATTCTGCCCACTGTCACCTGAGCTGCGTATCAAGTATCAGTTCTATCACCTTACTCCCTCTTCCTCCAAAGCTTCACCTGCTTCTCTACACCTTTCTGGCACTGCATTCCCTCCTCTCCTGGAGCATCAGAAGTACTTTCCCACACCCAAATTTTCACTGTTTCTCCCCTCGCTGACTGCAGCTCTGGGTCTCCCCCTTCCCAACCACAGCTTTGAGCACAGCTTCCCTCTGATTTATTTGCTGGCTCCTGGCCAGCTGCTAGCCTGAGAAACCTGGAAACAACTGGTAGGAGAAGCAGATCATTCTGACAAAAGGGAACGGAGGGAGGGGGCAGAAAGAGAAAGTGCGAGAGGTTAAGAGAAGGAAAAGAGGTGAGGATTGGTCTAACACAGAGTAGGGCCTCTGGGCAGTGACAAATCCATCTCTTAGAGCATATTCCACCCAGAATTTGAAAATGACCAAGCCTTCGGGTAACTCAGATGAAGCTGTTGGTTGGGTTTGGTTTTTTTTCTCCCCCTGTAGAATCAGCGTCTTAAGAGGAAACCAATTAGTGAAGAGGGGAAGAAGGAACCGAGAAACAAAAGGAACGCCTACATGGTGGTTACTAATGCTGTTTCTGACAACTTGACTGAAAGAAAGACAAACAACAGTTACCACAACTGGGGGATGGTATTTATAACCCTGGAGGCACCCATGATTCACTTGGTTTTGTTTAATCACAGTGAGCTAGAAATTGCTCAAAGGTGCAATTAAGAATTTGGATTCATTATAAGTTGTATTTCCCTCCAAAAAGCTAAGCCATATCCTAGAGAGTTAAAACCCAATATTGGGTTCTCAAAATCAGGCTAAAACGCATCCTAGTTAAAACCAGAACTACAAAATAATGATGTATTTGGGCAGGAAAGAAGTATCTAGATGATAATCTTTCCCTTCCACGGGCAGTGCCTTGGCTGGCCCTAGGAACAGCCATTTGGGGTAAGCAGTAATCAAGTCAACGTTCCCAGAGCCATAAAGGACTGCAAAAAACGTTTACCTTACAGGAGATAAACCATGCAGATCATTAGGTCTTAATCATTCATTAAAGCGCCACTGCTTTTTATAAGCCGATCTGCAAACCAAAGTTCTCACACTATTGGGTTTTTTTTTCCTCCTAACAGAAGTTGGTAGTCGAGACACTGCAACCTTTATTAGCGCAATTAAAAGCCCTGTTTTGTTCCAGAGAATTCTTTGGAACCGTTCCTCCAGGGGCATTCACCAGGAGCAGCAGTGCAACCCGGTTGCTTCAGACTCCTTTACGCCAAGGACCCACAGCAGCATATTTTTAGAGCATCTGCTACGATGGGATTTAGACAATTGTTACCATTCAGTTCAACCAGTGGCACCGTGAATCAAATTCGTCCTGTGTGCACATGCCAGCTTTTCTTAGAGCGCTTAGCTGTTGCACCAACTATCCGTATATCTGATTGAAATAGGGAAAGTTCGCTTCCCATTAATCCGTTTGTGAAAAGGAGGAAAAAAAAAATATATCAAGAGATTTCTCAAGATTCGTGGGGATTTATTTGGCTTTTATCCCTCCTGCCAAGCTTACTTTGTGTATCCGGAGGAACCAAAACCCGACCCAGGCATTTTTGGGTCCCTCAAGGACCAATACAGAACCAGCAGAGTGCTGCAAGTCAGAACCGAGGGGCGCTCGCCAGCTGTGTGAGAAAGCCTGCGTGCTGCCCGCCCGTATTATGTCTGGCTTCAAATCTAGGCAGTGTGCCTCACTTTGCTGAGCAGTAAGAAAAAGAAAGAAAAAACAAAGCCCTAGAAAAAAAAAAGAAAACTTCTATTGCTGTATCTCTGTTTCTCTCCATGCGCGTTTAAGCTGCCCAGCACACAGCACAGAACTGCTTGGAGTTTAGACTGCAATTAGCTCTGCTCCAGTTTCAGGGAACTGCCATCAGTGCAAGAGAAGTAACATTTCTAAAGGTGTGCGCTCACAAAGTCACTGTGGGGCGGGGAGCAAAGGGTCGCTATCAGTTCAAACAATACGCACATCAGAGCAGACGAGAGGCAAAAGGAGCTCTCCGAGCAAGGCTTCTTAGCTCTGCAAACTAACTTTATCAGAAACCTTACATAATCCGCTAACACTTGCACATGTTGCAAAATGACTGCAGTATTGCCTTAAATGGAGGAGAATAGCCATCACTTTGCCGGTGTTTGAATAATCTGCCTATTAAGAGGTAGGGGAGGGGTAGAGGCCGGAGCTCCTATTTCTCTTTGATTCTCCCTTAACCCTCACTTTCCGGAGTGTGACAAAGACTGAAACGGGCTTTGAAAGAGCCGAGAGGCGAACGCAGTGCTAAGTCACCGTCAGGCTGGCCATAAAACAAAAGCAATACGATCTTGTCATTGTTCCCAGCTCTGGGCTTTTCCCTCGCAAACGCCTCCTTGAGGGCACCGAACGCACGCAGAGCGCCACACGGCAGATAGGAGGCGCCATCCTTTTCAGTCGGTAACGAAATAAAAAGAATTCTCTCACCTTTGTACACCGCTCCTGTCCCTTAAACACACATTGGAAATCTGTGGAATCATCTCCACAACTTTCTTGGTCGGCTCGGAAATGCTGCTTTTACAGTCTGAATGGGTCTCCTTTTGCTGCAGCAGCTCCTGCTTGGCGTATTCTTTGAGCCTCTTGTAGAGCGTGCGCAGGCCCTGCGCGGTGCGAGGCGGGCGATCCGCTCCGATGGCGTTGTAGTTATCGGCTATGATATCCCAGCACTTGTTTTTTTCCACTATTACGGAATGCTTATTGGTGTGCTCTTCGAGGATTTTCACGTAAGGCTTCACGAGTTTGAGCAAATCGAGCTTTTCGGATAAGGTGAAATTAGAGGATCTGGCCTTCCCGACCATTGTGAGCTGCGAATGAAGGCAGCGGCTCCCGAAGGCACCATGCAGTCCCCAGCTCTGCTCAGCTCTTTTTCACAAACAGAAAAAGATCAGGCTTAACTAGGCTAGTCTCATTTAGGCCCACGCCTACAAGGGAGGGTTTATTAAAATTCCTTCAGCTTAAGCTGACGCAGGTTCAGGAAATCTGCTTAAGCCAAGCCTGACCTACATAAGGCTCCAGAGCGAAGAAGACGAGAAGAAACAAGCAAAATACACTTTGGTACGAAGAGACCGGGCGTAAGCAGGATTTAAAAACATAAAGGTTTAAAGATTAGCACGTTACCCGGCTAAAAATTACCTAATTTAGCTTGAGTAACGAGCTCTAACACATAGCTCCGGCTCTCTCACACGGATCTCAAACCGAAACCGCGCTCGGGATTTTACACGGCCCGACGTCCCCGAAAAGCAACAATTGTTTTGTGCCGTTTATTGACCGTTAAACCGGGCAGGGGGAGAAGCGAGCGCCGCGTGTGTAGAGAGATCCCTAACAGAGCCCCCGGCACCGCTCCCCGGCCGCCGCCGCTCTCGCAGCATTTGCATAATGCTGGTCCTGCTGTCAATCAGCAATTGCATATCCCCCAGCTAGTTAGGTTACACTCGGGCTTCGCAGCAAAGCTAAGCTTCCCCTGCATTCTGCAGGCTGCACCCGCTACCTACACGGAGGCTTCTTAAAGAGGCAGCTTCTATTCCTGGCCGAACGCTTCACGACGGCGAAAAAAACCACCAAAATCCCAGCGAGAAAACCCCAAACGCTGCCGCGTGAGCCCTGAATCAGCTTTTTATTCCAACTTCAGCCCGCAGCTGTGCCCTGCTAAAACATGCCTGCCTTGTAACGCATGTGTCATCGCCATTCAGGCCGCGGCGGCTGTGAAATGGCATGAGCTAACTCTTGGGCTGCGTGCAATAAAGGTTACATTCAATCACGGCAGATTTACTGGGCGCACTGCGGCGTGTGGATACCGGGACCAAGAAACAGTCTGCTTCTATGATAAGACTTCTGGGCATTCTCTCGGGGTAGAAATCTGATTGTTATTAATGAGATGTGGGGGCATTTCTCACGTTTGCTCACAAGTCCGTCACCTTAAGCCAAGCCTTAGCACAGAAACGCACGCCGGGCTTTCCATTTCTGTGGTCAAAACGAAGTTAATGAATCAGAGAAAAAGGAAGAAAAGCCCACACGTAAGAGGAAAGGTGCTCGTGAAACCCCAGAGCAGGTCTGCAAAATGACATATGTCACTGAGAGAGTCCAGAGGGTGGGAGCAAACATAATCTGAGATAGCGGCAGCAGCCTCTCCAGCTTAACGTGTTCAGCCTTGAAAACAAGGGAGCCTGGAAGGGGGGTGAGGGCAAGAGGAGCCTAATTATAGTCTGAAATATCTGAAGGCAAGAAAGATCTGGGTGTAAACTTGCTTGCTCTAAGGGGGAGAAAAGCCAAAGCAGATGCAAGACGCATTCAAAATCAAAAGCCTTCAATTAAACAAAGAGAGACTTCAGCCGCTAAAGATCCCCCAGCAGGTAGAATGGGAAGCGTGTTTGGAACGGCTGCTGACACCTCACCCCAACCACCCCGTGTTTGCCACCGGCCCGCTTTGCTCACACTACTTTCAAGCCAACATCAAATGGAGCATTTTATAGTCTGAAGCCCATTTCAGCAGACTTTGAGGAACAAAACACGTGCGTGGTTAGAAGCGCTGTATGAACAGCAGTACTTCTAAGCTCCTAATCCTTTCTTATTTCCCCATGCTTTACTCTTTACTACAGTGAAGAGTTGGATGCTGGTGGTTATTATTTTGTTTTATTGCACTTGGTGGCCCTTTAGTATGTACAAGAAATAAAACCCAAAATGGATTATGCCTTAGGAACTTTAGGCTGCTGGCAGCGTTGGAATCCAGGAGTCACAAGAGAGCCCACACTGTGCCCTCATATACTGGAGCAGCTGCACATTGCCCAGTCTCATGACTTTGAATGACAAAAGAAAACAGTGTTAGGTTGTGTGATTAAAGCCCCCCCCCCATATACACAGAGTAGCATTGGACAGAGGGACCCCCAGGAACCGGAGCAAAAAGAGCAGAGCTCTTGGTCTGGCTGTTGCCATGTCTGCCACAGAAGCACAAGCAGCACAAGGGCTCAGGAGTGGGGCCATGGCAGGGAGCTGATGAGAGAAGCTCTCTAGATCACCTTGCAGACAGGGGAGATGGGGTTGTGACTGCCCACTGGGACACAGGACTCATTACGAGCTGCCAGAAGGAGTATTTTAGGATGGCACGAGGCTTAGTACAGGATATTTAAAGGAAGAACCAAGGGCAAAAAAAAAAGTGAGGGATGAAAGTGTTTGGGGAAGGAATACGCACAAGCAGTACTGGGGAAATGGGATAAGAGGGGCCCAGATGCAGGAGTGACTCAGACTCGGTACAGTACTCCAGCCGTGCCCTGGGCCTGATCACTGCTGTTTGTCCTCACTTCTTATTAAACTGCATTTGTAACTGTTTTCCTGGGGGAGAGGAATCCTTACTCTGTGCGTTCAAGTGTGCATGAAAATGCTTCGAGGAACTGGAGCTGGACCACGGGTCACAGGGACCCAGGTGCACAGGGTGCCAGCGAGCAGAGGTCAGAACCCATGCACGTTGCCTTGGTACATGTCTGTGCACTATCCCTGACAAGCACTGAGCCAGAGTAGCCAGCAAGTAGGGTAAGAATCTTGGGAGCCATGAACGGGAGTAGCTTTGAGTCTGGCCAGATGCTGGAGAGAGCAGAGAGGCTGTGGGCTGCCTACTGGGAAGGTCATAAATCAGAGCGGCTGCCAGAGAGACCACTCTGTTTGTGTCTGTGGGGGTGAGGCAGCTGGGAAACCAGGCACGCAGAAGAGTACGCATCTAGAACCTGTCATAGGAGGGATCCATCCTTTCATCATGGTCAGCCGCAGAAGGGAAAGGATAAGGCCTTTGATGCTGCTGCTGTCTGTGCAAGGGCTGTGTTTTCTGCGCAGCTGGCCATATATGTAGTGTAGCGCATGCACGTGCCTGTGTGCCTCCTGGGAACAACTACATACCCCCTCACTGTGGGCTGGAACCAGCCTCAAGGAGCCGCACCGGCCCTCTCTTGTGCCAGGCTGCCAGGTGTGGCAACTCCAAGCACAGAACCCTCTAAACTTGGTTACTTACCAGCTGACAGCTTAACGCTCACAAACCTCCCACACTAATGCCATTACCACAGAACACCACCACAATGCTTTCTTTCGAGCAAGTGCCTGAAGGAATCGGTCTGAATTACTTACTGTTCTGCAGGAGTGTAAAATAACCCTTGTCAAAATGAAGCTGGCTGCCAAACAAGGTTATTTTCCTCTTCCTTTTTCTTTTGGAGGGGGAGGTTGTTTTTTCTGGTGTTTTTTGTTTGTTGTTTTGGGATTATTTTTGGTAGCTCTGCTCATCAGCCTAAGGTCACATCAGTATTTGGGTGAGAAATCACAAATCACAGAAGGTGAGAGGGCTGCCTATTAACATGACATTCAGACTTCTTTGAGCCCCAAAAGGTGCAGTTTCAAGGCGACTGCAAATAAAAAGCAAAGTTGCCACAGTCCACCCTTCATCCTATACCATCCACCAACACACACACTTACTATACAACACAGTGCGCACAGGCAATTCAGGGAGATGATCCAGCTAAAGACTGATCATTTCATTTTATTTTTCTGCCAGGCATACGGCTTAATATTTGGCTTAACATAAATGTGGGACGTTGCCAAAAGTGCAATTCCTTTCTTCTTCCAGCCCTGTTGTGTTTCTGCCCCTTCCCTGGGCTGATATGAGCACTCACAAAGCACTGGTTGGTTTGGATTTGTTTGATTCTTTTAAACAAATCACATTCTTCCCAGTGTTAATGGTAGAACTCTTGGTTTTAAAGTGGATGCAATCTTCATAGAATCATAGAATCACAAGGTTGGAAATGACCTGCAAGATCATCTAGTCCAATCTCCTTCCCATTCCTATTAGTACTACAAGCTACTAAGCCATCTCTCGTAGCTCCTCATCCAGGCACCTCTTGAACACTGCCAAAGACAACGACTCCACCACCTCCCTGGGCAGGCCATTCCAGTGCCTGACCACCCTCTGAGAGAAAAAGTTTCTCCTCATGTCCAACCTAAACCTCCTCTGG
>PPHD01006952.1:0-18688 GCA_002909625.1 Bambusicola thoracicus
AATTGCTGAAAAAGCAGAAACATGCCTCATTTAATACAGTGCACCAAGGATGCTGAGAGCATGCAGCCTTCTCTCTCTGTATCCCATTCCCCACCTTCCCAGTCACGAAAGCAAAACAAATGTCTTGCTACTTTCAGCCATCCATTTCAACAGGTCATGGTACATCCCAGCCCCATGCAACGCATCCTGCTGCAACAGTAGAAATAATTCAGATTCACTTTCTCAAGAGAATCATTTTTTTTTCATTTCATTGGCCCTCAGAGCACCATGTCATTCTGCCAGTTTGGAGAGTAAGCAGAAGAATACTGAATTATTTCTGCAATCCAAAGCAGTCCGTCCTTATTAAAGTATCTGCTATTCCCATAATAGAGATGCAGCAACATTAAAAGCCTCAGTATTTAATGGATTTAGCCAACCCAAGTGTTCTCTTTGGGAAGGAATTCAGTTCACAGAAAACTCTTCTGCAAGCACAGAGTGACTGAGGTTGGCAAGGAGGGGCTGTAGTACCCACCCACAGTCCTTCACCACCTCCACTGCAGCACAGCCATCAAGAAGGCCAGAATTTTGCTTCCCTGGCCACCCATGGGTGCACCTGAGACCTGGCAGCATCCCCAAGATGGCTATAGCCTGTCCATCAGGTTACAAAGCCAGCCCACATTGCTGCCATCACACAGATGCTTCTACACGTCCATTTCCCAAGAGAAGACAAGGAACAACTTTGGGGCAGTGCCAGCAGAATAGACAAAAAGATGCTGCAGAACAGCAAGTGGGAGAGAGGAGTAAGAATGAGAGACAGACAGCCCTGTATGTACCAAGGTCAGTGCAGCAGGAGGTGCTCCAGGCACAGAGCAGCCTGCTCCCTGCAGCCCAGGAGAGGCCCATGGTGGAGCAGCCTGCTCCCTGCAGCCCATGGGCACCATGCAGAGCAGATCTCCACATGTAGCAATGGAGGAACCTGCGGTGCAGCAGTGGATGAGGCCTGAAGGAGCTGCATCCCACGGAAAGCTCTGGGCCTGAACTGCAGCCCATGGGAAGCAGCCTGTGGTGGGGCAGGGGAAGAGCATAACCTTCAAGGTGCAGATGACAAAGTGTTATGGGCTGACTACAACTCCCATTCCCCTGCACTGCTCAAGGGGAGAAGGTTAGAATAGGATGGATGGTGGCAGGAAGGTGTTTTTAATTCACCTTTATTCCTCACTACTTCAGTCTGTTATTAGTTGACAATAAATTATATTAGTCTCCCTACACTGTATCTTTTGCTCAGGATGATAATTGGTGAGGGATCTTCCTGTTTTTACCTCAAGGCATAAGCTTTCTTTTTTCATTGTGTTTTCTCCTTCTTTTGAGGAAGGGGACTAAAGAGCAGTGTGGTGGAGCTGAGTTGCCCACCAACATGAAGCCACTGCAGCCCACAGAGCACCACAGCACCCCGTGCAAGCAGCACTGCCTCAGTCGTGCTGTGGTGAAGTATACAGTCGCAGGACAGCTCTATGCTGCTGTGCTGCAGCCATCAGAGCTCAGGTAAAAGGGGCAGGCAGAAGTCATCTCTCCCATGCTGCAGGAAAGGCCCTAAGCTCAGGAAGAAGAGGCAGGCAGAAGTCCTCTCCCATGCTGCAGGTAGGGCCTCAGCTCTTCCCACACCCACACATCTAATCTCCAGAAAGAGATCTGGCCTTCTGGAGAAAGTCTATGTACAGATATTCACAGATGCACATAAATACACAGATGAGAAAGATAAAAAAGCATCTTGCAGAGTCCACAGTATGCTAAGCCTATCTAAATTTTGCCTTTTCAGAACCGAAAGTATTTTATTCACTTTCTACTTCAAGATGACACAAGCAGAACACAGTTCAGCCTTTGCCAGCATTCCGTGAGTAGCAGCACTCCATCACCAAGCATAATAGATGAAGAAATGCAAGTATGTGCATTATAAGACTGACAGTGATAAACCATACTAAGCCCTCAAGCATGGGCAAATTGCTAGTCACGGTTGCTTTGGTAAGTACTGAAGGGCCAGCTAAGCACAATACAAACACAAGGCAGATAAAGAGTCCTTTCTGAAAGACAAAATAGGGCCCAGCTTACACTACCAAGATGGTATAAAGGACAGGCAGGGCCGCAGAGTGTACCAGAAGAACTGTGCCTGTACAGGGTGTAAAAAATTCACATCCCCCTCACTGAACACTTGTATCAGTTAACAGAAGGTAGTTTTTCTCCACTTAGCTTATGTTTTCTGTGACAACAACAACAACAACAACAAAAAACACCGTTGGCAGAAACTTTTCACAGGCTGAGAGTGCTTTGCCAGCAGAGCTGCAGACACAGTTTCTACAATAGAGACAAGGGCTTCATAAGATAGGCAAAAGTACATAATTAACATACTTAAGAAAAGGCCAAGTCCGTTCCCAAATGGTTTGAACTGGCAGCAGGAAAGGAGCTGATTCACCTCAGTAGGGACTGGCATAAGAAAAAGAGGGAGAGGGAAGAGGAAGTCAGGCAGAGCAACAGAAAGGAAAGCAAAAGAAAGAGCTAAGGACTGCAGGTAACCTCAGAAAAGGTCTGCCGTAACCTTGGCATGACAACATATGTGTGTTTTATCCATCAAAGGATTCACAAACAAGGATCAGAAACAGACCACCTCTTTACACTGAGTTTTGATAGCACTTCTGGTGCCAGCCCTTGCCATAACATGAGACAAGGAGGGTAGAGAAAGTACACCTGCCAGCTATCTACATCAGAAAGTGGATTTAATGCTGATTCATGAATTTGGAGATGAGAGTAACTACCTGAAAGGAGGTTGCAGTGAGGAGGATGTCAGCCTCTTTTCTCAGGTGACAAGTGATATGACATGAAGAAATTGCCTCAAGTTGTGCCAGAGGAAGTTTAAACTAGGTATCAGGAAGAATCTCTTCACAGACAGTGGTTAGGCATTGAAATGAGCTGCCCAGGGAAGCCCATCCTAGGAGATACTAAAGAAACATGTGGACATGGAGCTCATTGACATGGTTTAGTGGTGTACTTGGTAGTGTTAAGGTTGATGGTTGGACTTGATGATCTTAAGGCCCTTTCCAAAGTAAATGATTCTACAATTCTATGTCTCAGGCAGCAGCTGCTTTTTCTTAGTCATCTCTGAACTGGAAAAAGGCATAGGCCATAAGGAGCAAGACCAGTCAGCACAGGCATAAGTTTTGCATGTTCTAGCAAGACAGCCACCCCCAACTAGGCAGGAGCAACCAAACAGTGACCTCATCCTGACAGCAGCAGCCCTCATGTGCCTGCTGGCCATCTTCCAGCCTCTCCACCTATATAGCTTTAAGACAGGGGCTCACGTCCTTGCATTCATCTAGGATTACTTGTCCTGTGAGGGAGATGCAAAGAGAGGTCAATGTGACTGTGTAGCAATCATTCCCTCCCTTAGCCTGAAAGTGTTTCCCAAAAACAAAGAAAGCTATAAATGGATCAGATTTTTATTTTCATTTTCCCAATTGCTACTGATGTTATGAAGATCAGCCATCAGCATTCAGCCTGTTGAACAAAAACCATGCACAGCTTCAATTATATGACTTTACATAATGTTAGAGTTCTTTTTTGTTGTTGTTTTGGTTTGCATTGGTGTTTTTGTTTGTTTGTTTTATAACTAACAGATAAGTATTCAGTAAACAGCGGTAGATTTGCAAAGACCCTTTCCCCTTTCTATATTGAGAAAGGAGAAATACTGAATAGGTTCAGTGCTTAATGGACAACATCAACCATTTGTTACGTTCAAACACATTCCCAGGAAATTCATGGTAACCACTTATTTTAAACTCAGTAACAAACAACACAATGAGTAAGAACTACACTATTATGACTAATATAGATTTAAAATGTCCAGTGCTGCTACATCATGAGACCAATACATGGGAATTCAATGTGGGAAAACTCAGAAAGCAAAAAGGTCAATGAAAAAAGTAAACAACCATGTCAACAAATAAAAACTGTTAAATCCTGCCAATTTCTAATTTAAGACCCTAATCACTGGTTACATAACTTTTATTATTATTATTATTTTTAAAAAGTTATCCCTTTTTCCATTTTCCTTCCACTGACATTGAGGAGTCACAGAAGAGCAGACATAACTATTAGATGTACTGCAACTTGGCAGATATACTTTGAGTACTCTCTATTCTTCCTTTGGTACTTCTTTGCTGAATATGCCCAAGAGAAATCAGTATACAAATCTAGTACTGAATATAAAATAAGAATTTACAATGCAACTAAACAACTACTTAAAGCTCCAGATTAACAAGAAAAAAATTAAGACCTATCACTGTGTCGAAAAGCTAAAGATAGCTCATTTTACAGAACACCTGAGATATCTGGTTGGCTACACATTAAAAAGAGGAAAAACAAAAGCAAATATCAGACATAGGAAGCTGGGAAAACAATAAGTCATCAGTAACTCTGAATATTTTCCCCATGTCCCAGAGTTACTATCAATGCACTTACATTACCTCACACTAATATATAACGTAACATAACTAATATGAACTTGTATTTAAACTTCAGCATAGCAACTTGTTTCCATTTCTTTTATAAAAAAAAGGGTCCCGCTGACCAGATAAAGGAACAACTTTGCTTCAGGACCTGTACCAGATACAACTTTCATGCCTGAGGATGGAGAGACACACAAACACTGCAACGACTGGGATAGTTACCAACTGATATCGTGAATTACAGTCAAATTCTAATTCAAAGTCCAGAGCAGTAACTAAAATCAGCAGTACAGTCCGTATCACTATCACAAGCCTTGAAGTCCAGCATGGATGATGCTGACTGTACGCTCTTATTAGAGCAGAGGCCAACAGCAGTTAAGAGAAAAGCAGAAAACCAGCAGTTCTCATGAAGTATCTAAATTCAGGAGAGATCGTGAACTTATTATTGCCTCATCATCCTTATCACATCTCATAGCCTACTAGAAAAGATAAATAATTTCCTGCGTTTCCTAGTGCCTCCCTCTGAGAAGAGGTCAAATAACAACCCACGTAAGACACAAAAGTGCACCAAATAATTTTTTCAAGGTTTTATGTCATACAAACACCAATTCTTTTCCACTCATGTATTTTCATAGGTCGATGACTTTTTTTCCCTTCCTTTTTTTAAATAAGATTTTACTATCTTTTTGAGTGAGGCTACATCTTACAGTTAAACTGAGCAATGGAAAGCATCAGAAACAAGTAAATAGTAGCTTATATTACAAGCAAGGAAGTATATAATATAAATACTTCCTTGCTTGTACCACAAAGGCTCAACAAGAAAGAGAAGTACAGACTCTCTTAGGCCATGTTTCCCTGGACAGACAAAACTGCCTAATCAATCTTTTTGATCTACCTTCTTGCATATATTTAACTTCAGAATTCTCCTGCCAAAAAAAAATCCATTCCAAAAGGTCTTTGACTTCAGGTACACCAGGTCATGTGAAATTAATTATCTTGAACAGGTGCACTTTCGTCTTTAAAAAGATTTATCACGTGTGCTAAGAGTCAGCGGCAGAGCAACAATACATCTTCACAAGTATGGAATCAGATGTTTACTACGTGACAAAACAACCCTTGGAGAACAGAAAAAAATTCAAGAGCAAAAATGTTGGAAAAGATGTATATAGCATACCATTCACAAAGTTAGATAAGACTTTGCAGTTATCACAAGAATTAATGCCTAGTGAAGGAGGGAATGCATTAATTTTAAAGATACATAAAAGCCATCTCATTGCTAAGCACTCCAAGTAAAAGCTCACCAGTTTGTCCTCTGCCACCTTCTCTTTGTTTTACTTGGTACCTCTCTAGGAGAGAAGGATATATCAGAGCCCAGGATAACAAACGCACAGAAGCCCTGCACCGAGCATTTGCCTTCTTGCAGGCTTCACTGGAGCTGCTCTGGATGATGCTGTCTCCCTCCCGTGCTGCACCTTAGCCTCCTCTTTGCTCTTTAACCCTAAATCTTGAAAAAAATCACAGAGCAGGAAAGAGCTTACAATGCTGTAAACTTGGGAGACCTGCCTCTACCCACATTAGCAAGTCGTAGGCCCATGAACATTCATTTGCATTCAAGACTTAAAAAAGAAAAAGGAAAAAAAAAATCCATGCCCTTTCCGTGTATATATATTATACATATATATATATACATAGTATAAACGTCACCAGGGGTTCAATGCTCTTTCAACAAAACACAACTTTCTTTAAAATAGTGTTTTTGCCATCTCTGTGAGAGAATTTCCCAAATATAATGGTAGGTAATGGTTCCTTACGAAAGGGCCTCAATTTACCCATGCTGGATGAGTAAACTACTTCTAGAGTGACAGAGCAAAGTTCCAACAAGCTGTGACAGATCCGACTCCACGGATCTAAATTAAGATATAGGGCATCATGTTTCTTGTGCTGATGTGGCTCCTACCTGCCAAGTTCAGGAACAGCAGGAGAGGAAAATTAGCAATCTGAAAGCAAACTTGGAAAAGAAAAACCTTGGAAAATAGGAACATGAAAGCCAGAAAAGACTGACACTTTGCCAAGAGATAAAAAAAGGGCAAAACAGAGCAGAAAGACACAAAAACATTACCATCAACACAAGAATCAAATCCTGTAAGGGATGGGAAGACGAGGAGATGTCAAGTGGGAGATAGAGAAGGGAAGGAAAGACAGACCATGTTTGCAATTTCGACAAGAAAAACTGGGTCTCACTGGATAAGTAACTAAGTGACAAAGAAGTGGGAACAGAATAGGCAGTATGAAAAAAAAAAAATCCAGATTTGCCAGAATTTGCTGGGGAGTCAAGCTTTCAAACACAGGAGGTTGTAGTAGTAAGTGAGGAGAAAGGAACAGGGTCAAGTAAATAGGAGCTCTAAAAAAACATGGCAGAAAAGTCTGTGCTTGCAGAGTGTAAAGTGGGACATAATACTCCTTGCTGCCTCAATATGCCTATAAAATCTAGTATCCTTCTAGAATTTTCCGCACCGAAAGTGTTAGTATCCTAGCACTATGCTGTTTGTCAGCTGAAATGTCACAGGTCTGTAAGATTTATCTACACAGCCCAAAGCCTGCTGCTACACCATGCAAATACACTCCAATTGCAATTATTTTTAAAGCCTAGCAAAATCAAAATCAGAGTTGGATACAAAGTCTCAGCTCACTCCCACTATTTTTGTGCAGCAAATATTGTATGCATGTGCATTATCAAATGATTTCTCTACCTTCTCCTGGACTAATCTAGTACACGGACTGGATCTGCTCAAGGAGTGAATAACTGCTGTGCAGAGGAAGATCCAGAGGTCCTGCCTTATTTCACCATGTGGTAAAAGAAGAATTTATTAAGCACAGGTGAATAAGGTGAATACCACAAAAAGGAAAAGACTGGCACTACGGATGATAGAGCAGAAATCTATCCTGTGGAACTAGATTCAAACTCTACTTTTAGCCAAAAGTTCTCCCATGACACTAAAAAGAGTAATTTTTTAATTTACTTCTGTGAGCGGTACTGAAAGAAGTGGGGAGGAACAAGCAGTGATTTCACGGCCAAGGCATTAAAGTCAGATTCCACCTGTTTTATAACCTAGGGGCATTGACTAAGGAGCTGTGGATCATCTGCCCTTTGCGGTTTGGGCTGTACCCACGTGTCAGGCAAGCTGCAGTCATCACTGCATCAATTCACAGAGCTGGTTAGAGAATGTAGCTACATTTCATAGGAGAAAAATCACTTTTCATGTAAGTTTCCCTTGGAAACTCTGGCTTTCTAGTGAGATCTATGATTTAACGCATAACCTATAAGTAACCAGTAGCCATAAGCAAAAGAGAGAGACCTCCAAAGACCACTTAGCCCTGTCTTTGCTGACAAAGGCATCATCTTCCCCAAGTCTCTTCCCTATGCGGTTCAAGCTCCATCTCAAAATCTAAAATAAGTATTTTAGATGGTTTGCTTCAGTTTGCAGAATAAATTATCTGTCCGAACCAAAATAAGACTCAATTAGAGTTCCAGATTATATGAAGACATTACAAAAATATCCAACCCTACATATCTAGCCACAATTTGATGGGACACTGAAAATTAGTTTACTTCTGACATTTATCAATATTTTCAGTGGCTGTAAACACACATGACAATACTCTTGCATTGCAGAAAGGTGTTCTGAAAATATACCCATTAAAATCTACAAACTAGTAAACCTTACAGTCATCACATAAAGGAAACCAAGGAAGAATCAGTGATACTAAAAATAACTCTTTGAAAGAGTACATAATAGCAGGACAAGGAGAAATGGTTTTAACTTGAAGGAGGGAAGATTTTGGTTGGATGCTGGCGGGAAGTTCTTTACAATGAGAGTGGTGAGGTGCTGGAACAGACTGCCCAGAGAGGAGGTGGATGCCCCATTCCTGGAGGTGTTCAAGGCCAGGTTGGATGGGGCCCTGGGCAGCCTGGTCTAGAATTAAATGTGGAGGTTGATGGCCTTGCCTGTGGCAGGAGGGTTGGAGATTCAGGATCCTTGAGGTCCCTTCCAACCTGGGCCATTCTGTAATTCTGTGATAAAAAGGTTTAGTAACATCTTGTTTACTAAGTTGATTCATGTGGCCATATATTCAGCAAGCAGAAAAATATACTAGATAATTGACTTACTGAGCATAATTCATTCTGAATAATACCAAAGTTCAGCAGAAAAAGTAGTACGTGACCCTTCTCACTTATGAAAACTTTACTAGAGCATACAGGGTAAGAACATGAATTTCAGCACTCTTTCCACGTTTGATCTCTTGATTTTAGAACCTGAATAGATTTTTATTTTTTTTTTAATGTACAGCCATAAATACATAGCTACAGAAATAAACAAAACTAATGTAAGAAGTGATGCAGGAATAAAAAGGGGATAGGGAATACAACTCTATGTTTGAAGACCATATATTAACTATACATATAACTAGGCCATGTGACAGTGAAACAGCTAAATCTGAGTCTTGAACAAGTCTGGACAGAGCAATGGAAAAATAATAAGGACAAACATATGTATGGCTTAATTTAAAAACATGCTGAAATATTCTCAGGCCATCATCACGATGGAGGATTTCAACCAGGATATCTGCTGGCAAAACAACAGGGTGATCGATCAGGAGACTCCTGGAGTCTGTCGATAACAACTTTCTGGTACAAATATTGGAGAGACTGACCAGAGGTGAAGTGCTGCTGGACCTAGTGCTCAGCAGTGTGGTGGAGATCATGAAAGATATTAAGATCGAGGCAGCCTGGGCTGCAGCAACCATGCCCTGCTGGAGTTTGTGATTTTAAGGAATATGGGACTGGCAAAGATTGGAGTCAGGACCCTGAACTTCAGGAGATCAAACTTCATGTTGTTTTAAGGAATTGCTGGATGAGATCATGGACTTGCGTCCAAGTCTGAGGCCCCCAACACAGGAAAGATGTAGAGCTTTTGGAGAGGGTCCAGAGGAGGGCCACAAAGATAAGCATCTCTCCTGTGAAGACAGGCTGAAGGAAATGGGCTTGTTTAGCTTGTTAAAGGAAAAGGCTGGGGGGAGACCTCATTGCAGCCTTCCAATATTTAAAGGGAGTTTATGAACATGAGGGAAATCAACTTTTTACAAAGGTAGATAGTCACAGGACAAGGGAAATGATTTTAAACTAAAGAGAGATTTAGATGAGCTGTCACAGAGAAGTTTTTTACTGAGAGAACGATGAGGTGCTGGAACAGGTTGCCCGGAGAAGTTGTGGATGTCCCATCCCTGAGGTGTTCAAGGTCAGGTTGGTTGGGGCCCTGATCAAGTACTTGATCTAGCAGTTGGCAACCCTGCCTGTAACAGGGTGCTGGAATTTGATGATCCTTGGGTCTCCTTTCAACCCAAGCCATTCTATGATTTTGCATTAATATTTCTTTCAATATCAAATCTCTATTGATTAAACCTCTATCAATTTTATAGTAGCTATATAATTTACAAAACAGCTAGATTAATTTTGTTTACAGTTATACAAAATATTTGTGCTACATGACCATCAGAAGCTTGTGAGTTGTATATATTTTTCTCTTCTGAGGTGCAGATTTCTACAGCAAGCACTGAGGTTTGGCTAAATTCATTCACTGACTTTAAGTCTCTACCCGCTTTAAACTACTTGTCCCTTCACTTCAAGAGTAAGTACAAGTAAGATGCATTTCAAGTTTAAATGCGCAAAAACCAAGTTACTGAACTCTAAAATACAACAAGAACATGCATTTTGCTGGATGGGTGCCCAAAGCAGCGATCAGTATCTTATGGCACACTTGAGCCTTACTGTGTTGCACTCACCCACCTACTTCTCTGATGAGAGATACTGCTCCCTTTCTAGATTCTTCATAAATCTACACTGAATTTATTTAATCAAGTTTGGCAATTTTGAGTACATTATGCAATGGCATACAAAAATCCCAAAGTTAAAAAAATAGACTGTAAAGCCTAAGTTACTTAGTTTTTATTTATGCATCTAGATGGAGGAGCACTATAATATAGTTAACATGAAAGGACAATTAAAATTCTTAGAGTGAACTTTGCATTTCCATACATTCCTCAGTCACTGTTTTATTTTCTGCTACAAGTCTAATACCATTCACCCAACCTCCAGAATCTCTCAGTCCTACTTAAGCAGCTCATTCAATCTAGTTCAAAGAAAAGACATTTTAAACAATGCAAAAAGCTTCAATAACAGTGTAATCCATCCCTGCCCATTTTCAACGTGTAGTTGAAACTAGACTCTTACAGGAGGAGATTTCTGTTTCACATGAGCAATTTCCTTGTAATTCAAACGTGCTAGTCCATAAATCTTCCTAAGTCAGGGTCTTGACGTGGCAAAGTGGGCATGCTCAGGTTTGAGTTAGATGTGTGAAGTATGTCCATAAAAATAAATCTCTTTAATTATTAACATGGCTTACATAGCTAGAGGTACTTTAATGGGCCATGAAGTTACCAAGTTATTCTAAATACAGCTATTATCTGACCATAGCACCTGGAATTTCCTACCAGAGGGCAAGCAAGATGCATATGAATACATAACATAAAAGGAAAAGCCTTTTAATATTATATACCCATGGGTATATAAAGGCTGAAAAGAGTTGTATTTATTTCCACAGAAAGCTATGTCCATAACATGTACAAACAAGCCACATAACACATTCTCAGTATCACCATCATTTCCAAGATCATGCTATCTTTATGCCAAGGTAAGCCTCTAAAAATAGACCTTTCTTTCCTACCAAGTTTTCCCTCCTTACACAATCCTGCCCTGCCTAACTGCTCCCACAGAACCATTCCTCTGTTTCAGCAGCAAAGGCAGAATAGAGAGCAATCATTTATGTATACACGCTGCTCCCCTAAAGAGGAAGCTAGACAAGCATGCCTTGGATAAAGAGTGCAGGATATCAGCTTTCAGCCAAAACAAACCTAGGCCAAAATGAATCAACTGAGGCCACAAACCTTGCATTGCCTGGTGTCTGATTGCACAGGAAGCTCGGGAGGAAGGTAAAACTTTCTTTTTAAGCTGACCAAGAATATCAGAAGGGCAATGCTGCAGAGACAGCCATTCATTGCCATAGCACTGTCACAATGCTGTATTTAAAAAGCAACGAAACATTCCTTCTACACTTGCATCGACTTTTGGGATTTCACATAGGCCCTATTCAAAGTAGGATAACTAGCAGTTATCCTTATTTCACTCAGCACCATACTGGCTAAAGGAAAAGAAAATGGGAAAACAAGAAAGGAAGACATGGTTCTCTGATCATAACCCATGTTCCTTTGTACATCCAAACTATAAACTAGAGAAACTTTCCACAGGCACAGCACTCCTGGGCAATGCGTCATTTTTCACTATTCGCAGAATGGCATAAAAAGTGGGCTTTTAATAGCATCCCAAAGCAACCACCACTTCCCTTCTCATCCCAAAATATAAAACAAGAACCTCAGTAAGTCTCAATACAGGGAATTAAAACAAGAAATGTACAGCATGAGAGCCATAGAGAATTCAGAATGTGTGAGCAATTATACAAAATTTCACGGTCAATATTTAAAGTGGCAACACCAGGTGGCCTCAGCTGGAGGATTGCAGAGCGTTCTGGATGAGCAAAGCTGACTCAGCAACACAGAGTAAACACAGTGGCTGTTGCTCAGAACCTACTTCTACATACTCAGAAAACTGCATGCAAAAATAAACTGTTTAAAGATGACTAAAAACCAGACACCACTATGCAGATAACAGTGTATTTTAACAACAACAAATAGAACCTTTCATTCTGAGCTCTTAAACAAGGCATGTATTTTTGTTTTGTGGGAAATGCTTATGTGTGTGGTGAAAATGAAGAAATAAACACTGTTTTGCCTAGCAGATGTACGCTTTCATTAAATACTATGACACGTTTTACTAGGCACATTCTACAAAAGAGCGAAGTATATTTAACCATTACTGTTCTAAGCGATGAATCAAAAAGAATAAAGAAGTATTTTCAAACCAACGTTACCTTGGAAAACCGAGCATTTATCCATTTCGTAAACGTCTTTTTCTGTACATCATTGTGTTCATCTGGAGAGAGACAATAAGAAAGCCATGAGTAAGAATGTACTATTCCTCATCTTAGCTTGTTAAAAACAGGCAAAACTAAACAGCACCCAAACTCAATAGTGGAGATATCTTTCTCTTTAGAAGCCTACACAAAACTTTGGTATAGATTCAGCTTCAACGGAAATTATTGTGCCTCCTTTGCACTAAGCTCAGCTTTGCAGCACTCTCCCACACTGGGAGGGACAACGACATATATACCAAAATCACACGCTTCCAAGCTGGTGCAGAGCAGCAGCCTACAAAACCACAGCCTTTTAATCAACAGTCTGTCAACAGTTCCTAGCCCTGATGCATTACTTCACAAGCTGCTGAGGTCCTTACTGAAGCTTTTGACGCAGATAATAGCCTCCTTCAGCAGAGCAGCAAAGCTGCTGGGACAGCCCTGGAAGCACTCACATGCTTACCCACCTCCAGATAGGTTTTACAGCTGAATCACAAACGAGGTGAATGAACTGTCACTAACCCGTGTGTGAAAGGGCTGGGCAGCCAGGTAGGCATCTACTGGTGCAGCATCAGCATACCTCAGCCTGGGATCAAGCAGGATGAAGAGGAAGGACAGGAGAGAATCTACAGGTCAAAGCACAGGGAGGAGGTGCATCCTGCAGCTCAGCAGAGAAAAGACTGTTTTACAGACTGTTTTTAAGAATGTCCTTTGGGAGTCAGCTGTAATTTTAGACATAGTCTCTTATGAGGTGGGTGCTTGGCACAGAATATCAGAATCAAGATTTAAATTCCATATATATCGAACGTTTTGACTTCATTTTTTTTCCCACTCCAAGTTTTTGTGTGTTTTTGTTTCTTTGTTAGTTTGTTTTCTTTGAGACAGGAACAAACTGTACTATTCACTGATACTGGTAGACCAGGAAGTTAGCCTTGTACAAAATTCAGTCCCAAATTCTGTTCACCTACTGATAATCTTCCCATTCACAGTTGCATGTACTATCTGTATTGAACACACTGAGATGTAAATGTCAATCTCTTTTTAAACATCATTCAGTATCTTCTGTCCTTCTACTGAACACCCCTCCAAGAACAGTGCATGTGAAGTCTCCTACTCCCCAGCATTATACCAGCTTCAGCTGGCCAGGCCATGCTCCTGCAGCACCTGTTCCCCAGCTCCAGCTTCCAAACCTCAGGCTCACTTCAATTTATGCACTTAAACTGTGCACTGCAGCAGCATATGTGATATACCCCTTTCTCCCATTTCAAGAAAATGTTTCCTAAGGAAAGAGAGAGAAAAACAAACAAAAATCCCACAACTGACACAAATTAACTCAATCTGCAATGGAGGCAGAAGTGATATGGATTTATAGATCTCATTATCTTTCAGAGTGTCCTTTCTAGTTGAGCAAAGAGTGAGAGCCCTCACTACCCTCATCTCTCCAAAGCATTCTGCTCAGCAATAAAACCAACAGGAGATGCTTTCCCACTTAGACTACGCTTCCACATTTGTGTTATAAAAGCCTCTGAAACTAGGATTTTTATAATTGGCCATTATAGCTAGGGTCATGTCAAGCTTTCTGCTATAAATCACTGGAAAACAATCTGAAACCAATATGGTGCTGCTTTGTTAACAACAGCGACAAGGTATTTTATCCCTCAAATTAATTTTCTTTAGATTCCTAGGAGTCTGTAAAGTTAATCCCTGGAGGCTGACATTATGATTCAGATAACAAATTAGTCACCTTCAGCCAAAAAAACAGTATTACCATTCCGTGAAGCACATGGTACTATACACCATTTTTCAGGCAAGGCATTAAAAATGTCAGCAAGTTGTAGCTAAGTGAGAAATAAATTTATCAAGTTGCTAGAACACTTGTATTTCCTTTCACACTGCTGTAGCCTCACGCTGAATAGAACTGCATAGCAGCAAAGGACAGAGTGTGGGCCAACTTTTACTTCACCATCATACCAATTGTTTCCTCTGAAAAAATATGGCTCTGCACGCCCTCCAGTCACTTAATGGGCTTTTAACAGCTGACATCAGAACAGTTTGTTCCTCTAAGAGGAAGCAAAAAGAAACTAACACACACACACACACACACACACAATTAAGCTCTTGCGATGACAACAGAAGGAAAAAGCTTCCTATTCTGAATGTTGGCTTCTGTTGTACAGCATGATGCACATCTATGCAACGGGAGTACTCCCAAAACAAATGGCTCGTGAACTAATGCCCTAACTCTGTCCTGGCAGTTGATCACCTGCAGTAGTCACGTTTACAGTCTTACGTACCTCCTCCACTCTGAGCACTGTCCCTTATTTCTACTGAGACACTTTGGAAGTGCAGTTCAGGTTCAAGCAGTTACCTTACAAATACGTTCAGGAGCAAAAAGGAATCCAAGTGAACTAAAAATAAAGAGGTAAAAAACAAAAACCTCTCTGGATTGTGCTTTGCCCTTTATTTAACCTCTGTTCCATACTGAGAGCCAGCTCCCTTATTTCCCCAAAATGCATTATGTGCTTACATGACAGAACTGTGCTGTTCAGTTTTTGAAGTTATCACACCCAAAGTAGCTGGCAGAGCAGCACTATAATGAAAGTGCCCTGAAGAAGTGAACAGACCGAACTGGATAAATCCTGTATTTCACTTGCCAACCAGTTCAAAACAAGTTGCCAACGGTCAGCTCACATTTTAAGACTTAAGTTTGCCTTCCTCACCTCTTTAAGTTCTCGCTTAAGTGTAGTGAAGGAATTTAGAAATAAAAGAAGGAATTAGCCTGTGGCTTTCAATTAAGGCTCTAGGAATGTAACGAAGTTAGAAACAACCCTTTGCCTACGCCTCTGGGCAGGCAAGAGTATCTATCACAGCCACTGCCCCACCCAGGACTAGCACATCTGACAGCCTCACATTAGCAGAAGGAATTAGGTGTTTCTACTCTTGTGGGCAGGACTTTTTTGGACTGAAAAACAATCTTGAAAGTAACCATCCTTTTGTCAAAGCAACACAGACTAATTCACATCCAAAGACACAAAAATAAGCATTGAAAATTTGAAGCTAGAAACCAGAGTGGTTTTTATCCCCACTAGCAAGAGACGCAAAGCCAAGCAATCTACAAAGCACTGGAGTTCACCACTACATGGCATAAAGAAGTTCCAACACTCAGCAGCATATACAGGGCCCTGACTTCATTAACACAGAATAAGCTTAATTAGCAGCTCTTTCCTGTGTTGTTCATGCTTTTAAATTAAAAAATAAAAAATAAAAAAATAAGAAAGGAAAACTTAGGGTTGTTGTGCAGATCCCCTTATCTTGCACCACCATAAGAAAACAAATGGCTGCAGCAATAAGCTATTCACTCTGTAAGCCTCCCATCACATCTTCAGTCTCCACAATCAGCGGCCAGCGCAATGGTTTTCTTCATTCCTTTCCTCACAGTGAATTTCAGCAGTTGGGTAAGAACTCAGCTGTAACAGCGCTTGCTCTGACAAAAGAGTAATGGCACCTGCCTACAGCAACAAAATGCAGTTGCCCAATTCATAAATTCTCTGTATAGACCAAACTATGAAATAAGCACTACTAAAAGAAACACAGATCAAAAAACCTTACGCCTCACTCCCTGGTGTTTCCCAAACAGCAGCTGAAACAAAGCACCACAAAGTAGTAATGAGGAGCCCCTGTGGTTTTCACTCAAGTGTGCTGTGAGTATAAGCTAAATTGGATTTACTTCACAATAAAAAAAAATCCCCCAGCAACTGATAACTAAGAAGAAGGAATCCTCACAGCTGAAGCAATATTAAAATAACTGTTCCCATACCTCCCAGCAAAAACAATCCAACGCTCCACGCTGCTGGCCTCAGCACATTGGAATGGTATTTAAAGGGAGCACAAAGCTCTCAGACAGAAATAATGCTGCAACACCACACCACAGGCCTGCTCAAACTCCCACGCTCACCAGCCGGCCACCTGACTTCTTCCATGTGATGGTACTACAGAACCAAAGGTTCCAGGCAAAGCACCCCCAGTACCTTCACAGGGCTGGTCTGGAAGGTGCGTGACAGCTTCCCATTCTCAATGGGACAGAAGAGAGTGACAGGAGGCCATGGTGTAGGTGGAAAGGGCTGGTGAGGGGAAGGGACACACTTTAAGCCTGCTCCCTTCCCAACCAGGCCTCTCACGGGTCAGCCCCAAGCTACCACAGCTTTGGCAAGTTGTGCAGGCTGACAGCGGAAAGCCAGCTACAACTGAGAAAATGAAGACACCAGGGTGACAGCAAGCATTGTGCTCAGAAGAAAAGTCCTGATTGTTCAGGCAGGACTTTCCAATGACACACTCCCCACTTCTGTCCGACAGACCCTGAACTTTTTGGTCAAGCTAACCAGCACCACCTCCCAGTGGAAGATCGCCCCGCAACATCTTTGGATGTGATATAAATGCATTTTGACACATACTTCACAAACTGCCAGTGATCACACATCTGAATTAGAAGCTGGAAAAGTTTCCACAAAAAGCCTAACATTTTAGAGCAAGTTTGCTAAATTTCCTTACAGCAATTTGTTAGAGCAAATCATATGTCAGAGCAAAGAGTTTCAGCTACCAGCAAAGAGCATTGCAGGGGGAAGAAAAGACTAAAATAAAGGCATCCCAAATACCTTTATAATGACAGCAATTGCCTTGGATAATATGTACCCTGTAGACATGTTAGAACAAGCGTCACCCATTGAGCCGGAAAGATGAAGTTCCTCTTATCACCATGACTCAAATTGGTGACAGGGAAGGCAACTATGTCATCTATCTGGACATCTGCAAGGCCTTTGACATGGTCCCTAACCACATCCTTATCTCTAAATTGGAGAGATTTGTCCAGGTGGAGGCCAGTAACAAGCAGTGTCCTCCAGGGATCCATCTTGGGTCCAGCACTCCTTAACATTTTCATCAATGAAACAGATGGTAGGATTGAGTACACCCTCAGCAAGTTTGATGATGACACCTAGCTGAGCAGTGTGGTTGATACAGCAGAAGGAAGGGATGCTATCCAGAGGGACCTTGATAAACTCTAAAGGTGAGCCCTTGTGAATGTTATGAGGTTCAACAAAGCAAAGTGCAAGGTTTTGCACTTAGGTCAAGGTAATCCCAGGTATGTAAACAAACTGGGAAAATAACTCCTTGACAGTAACCATGCCGAGAAGGACTTAGGGGTCCCAGTTGATGAATAACTTAACATGACCCATCAGTGTGTGTTTGCAGCCTGGAAAGTCAACAGTATCCCAGGTTCCATTTGAAGAGGAGTGGCCAGCAGGGCAGGGGAAGTGATTATCTCCTTCTACTCTGCCCTCGTGAGTCTCCAGTTGGAGAACTGCATCCAAGTCTGGGGCCCCCAAAACAGGAAAGATGTAGAGCTTTTGGAGAGGGTCCAGAGGAAGGCCACAAAGATCATCCAAGGGCTGGAGCATCTCTCCTGCGAAGACAGGCTGAAATGGCCTTGTTCGGCTTGTTAAAGAGAAGGCGGCAGTCAGTCCTCATTGCAGCCTTACAATATTTAAAGGGAGTTTAGGAACATACCCTTTTTACAAGGGTAGATAGTGATAGGACAAGGGAAATAGGATTTAAACTAAAGGGAGAGAGATTTAGGCTAGATGTCAGGGGAAAGTTTTTTACTGAGAGTGGTCAGGTGCGGGAACAGGTTGCACAGAGACCTTGTGGATGTCCCACCCCTGGAGGTGTTTAAGGCCAGGTTGGATGGGGCCCTGGGCAATCTGATCAAGTTCTTGCTCTAGTGGTTGGCAACCCTGCCTGTGGTAGGGATGTTGGAACTTGATGATCCTTGCGTTTCCTTCCAACTCAAGCCATTCATGATTCTTTGATCCTAGCCAGCATGACTGGTGCATAGGAGGAAGACAGAACGGGGAATAATTCCTGACCAAAATCTGGCAATTTAGGTGTTTCTAAGCAAACAGGATGGCACTGAAAGACATGCAGTAAATTACTACAGCTCATTTTATTATGAACACAAATCAGGTCTTCGTATTTCTGAGTGGTTACAAAGAAAATAGAATTACTTTCTACAAGTTCATATTAGCCATCTGCTCTTTCTTCTCTGTCCAAATTAGAACTATTATTAGGCTCACT
>PPHD01006953.1:0-16312 GCA_002909625.1 Bambusicola thoracicus
GCGTCCCAAGTTGATTTCCGTCAGAGAAGATAAATGTTGTCTCCATAGCTGAGATAAGAAGGATGAAATCTGTCCTTTTCCAAAGGCTTTGCGGAGGGTTTGGGGGGTGCAGATGGAACGCTGGGGTTGGCCTTGCCAAGAGCTGGGAGCTGAAGGGAATGCGTGCACAGCAAAGGGACGGTAGTGGCTGGGGAGAAGAGAGGTTGGATCTATTTATTTTGGGGTCATTTTCTTATCCCAGTTCTATTGCCATCCAGCGGTGTTCCTTGGGGGACTGGATATGCACAGATTGTGCCGATGTGCTGCAGGGAGACAGGCCTTGGAAACACGAGGGTCCTGCAGAGGGCTTTCCCTGGTCTGGGGGAGGCTGAGCCTCATCCCCATCAGATAGAAAATCACGGCTCCTCATCTGTCTGCTGAACGCTTTCTGGAAGATGCTGTTTGAAGTCACTGCCCTTTTATGTGCCTTTTATGTATTATGCAGGAATTTGGCTACAGGAAGTCTTAATTCTTTCGCTCCTCTGCATCAAAATCCCTTCACAGAACAAATAATTGCTTTTCTGCAGTGAACAGACTGTGTGACCCTGCGATCGAACTGATGCCCGCGCAGCGAGACGGAGCGTGCATCTTCCATATGCTGCCAAAGGGAGGGGAAAGGCAAATTCTCAGCTCTCAGCCATTTCCTGGGGATGGTGAGGATGTGTGGGGAGGGGACAGCTCACAGCACAGCAGCCCTGCTTGCTGCCTGGATTCGTCCACCCCAAAGGATCACCGAGGTGCTCGGTGTCAGAGCATTGAGGCAATGCCTGCCCTTCATAGCGCTGCGCTGCAGGATGCTGTGGTTGCTGAGCTCTCAGCCCTCCTGGGGAGCCTTCCACCTGCAGCAAGGCTGTGTGCTGAATAGCAGAAGGCACATCAGCAGCACTGCATCCACCCCCAGAGCCAGCTGAGGCCCATCTTCCAACCTGCCCAAAACAGGTGGAGAATCGGCTCTGAGTGTGCTGTAACATTGGGGCAATGGAGCATCTCATCCCATGCATGGGACACGGGCGCTCATTAGGGATGTACCCATGCAGACAGCTGCAGGATGCAGCCCTGTCCCTCCCCACTGTGACCCAGGTGCCAAAAGGGGCCAGGGCGGAGGAAATGAGTTGCAGAGAGCCGGGATGACAAGGGGGTGGAAGAGAACTATGCTGTTTCCAATTCAACATCCCGTGAAACGGATGGAGGAGTGTTCCCCCTCCGCCAGCAGGGCCCCAGATGTCAAACCCCAGCACAGCGCTGCCCCAAGGCAATGTGCATCCCCATCTGGGCTGGAGCAGACTGCTCACCCCAGGTAGGCTTCTGCAAGTAGAAGTGGGACATCAATTTTACCCGTTGCCACAGGGGCACCTGCCCAGTGCTGCAGTTTGGTGCATATCCTGAGATGCCGCAGGGGAAGATCCCTGCGAGGACAGCCTTGCTGTGCCAGCTCCGGCTGGCAGTATTAAGACAGCTTGCAGCTTTGCAACTCGGAACCCTGGCTGCGGGGATTTCCAGCGTGCACCTGAGAGCCGTGCTGGGTTGTGCTCGAGCTGTCGGCGCTGCTGGGATGCTGGAGGCTCCCGGCACACTGCTGCCCTTCCATGCACCCACATGTGCGCAGCAGATCCGCAGCCTCACCCGCACCGAGCGCGGCGTGACCTCAGTTAAGCAAACACTTGCTCTAATCGCCTCCAGATCCGCGGCTGTCTTTGATCAGTTTAAATATCGCTTTGTCTTATGATATAAATATGTAAAACATCCATTTGTTTTCGTGCGGGATGCAAATAAATCATTGCATAAGTGTATACATGAGTTCGGCTGCGGGAGGAGCGGCGATGGGTTCATAACTCATCAGTCTCCGCCTTACTGAAGGTCATCACTTCCCTGCTGGGCTGCTTCTCTTTGTGGACGGCCCCTATTATTTAAATGCCTGAGGTGCCCTCGGACTGTTCCTGCTGGTGAGGGTGCAGCACCTATGGGTGCAGTGCGAGGCTGTCTGCAGTGAAGGAGCAAAAAGCTTCAGCCTGTCGTCTGCCAGGAGCAATGAGATCAGCCTGCACCGTGGGGGCTGCAAGGGATTCCTGTGATCCTTTTAATCCTAAGGTGTTTCCCAGCGTTCTCCTGCAGCATACGCCCATCCTGGACCCTAATCCCAATCTCTGCTCTTGGGGTGATGTCGCCCTCCGTCCGCTCATGGCCATTGCTGATGGGATGTGCTCCAGGACCCCCTGTCCCACTGCAGCCGTGGTGATGCTGCCTCTCTCCAGCTGCAGCCATTCCCACGTGCTGCAGGAGTGGCTTTCCAGCAGGGCAACGGTGTAGGGTGCTGTTAATGGGATGGCGCTACGAGGCTGAGCTGCAGCCATCCGTGCTGCGCTTCAGACTTTGTGCCGCTGTCGGGCAGATTGCTGCTGCTGGGGCAGGACCCGATCTGCCCTATTTGCTGATGGTTTGGGAGAACCGTTCTCTCCATGAGAGAACAGACCTGGAGTTCTTCTGCTTTCATGCCTGCATCGTGCCCTCATGCTCCACCTCCCCTATGGCCTCACGTTGTTCCTCATTGCTGCAGGGTTTTGTTTCCTATCCCCAACTCCGTGCCACGGACAGATCCCACCCAGGAGGTGACCAACCGCCTTCCGGGGCGGTGTCGGCATCTCTATCGCTATTAAACCCATTTTGGAGAGGGGCGTCAATACATAATGATGTGAATGAATGCTTTCCTGCTGTCGCTTCTGCTCACGGATGTCCTGTGAAAGGGAGCGGAGGGAGCAAGAGGAGATAAGATACGGTGCGTGGAATGGTGCAAGATGATTAATGAGCCCTTTGTCCTGGGCAGCGAGATAACGCAGCTCGTGCTGCTGCCCCGCGCTAGCAGCGTTTAGATCACATTCTAAATATCTTTTTTTCCCCTTATTTCAGAGGTATTTCGCTATCTGTCTTTGTTCAAGGGCAGATGAGAAAGGGATGGCGCAAACCCTGACGTTTGAAATCTTCCCCGGCTTAATTTTGTTCTTGGATGGCAGCCTTCTTTGCTGCTTATTTGTTTGCTGCCTTTTCTCACCTTTGCTGACTCCCCGGCTGGAGGAAGCCCACACTGAGCCCAGCCTGAGCTGCAGGTGGGAGTGTGGCCCTGGGCTGTGATGCTGTGATGCCAAAGAGCTGAAAAGCAGAGGGGAGTGAGGCAGAGCACTCCGGGAGGTGTCCATGGGGTTTCCCATGGCATTGGTGCTGTGCTGTGTGGTGTGGGCTGGGCATGCTGGAAGTGCCCTGGAACGGACTGGAAGTGGCTTTCATCCTCCTCCTCCAGCTCAGGTTTCTCTTCTTGTTCTCCCCTTTCAATTTTTCTGCCACTTATCCAAGGGAAACCCTTGCAAAGCGCTCTGGGCAGGTGCTGGGATTGCTTCTGGGACAGGAATTGCCCAGCAGAGAGGGGATATCCCCTGCTTTTCCTCACATACAGGGCTGTGAGGCTTTGGGCACTGGTTAGAAGCGACGAGTCCCAAATTGCTGACCACACTGGGAGCTGCCAGGTTGTCCCCTCATTGAGAGCAGCAGGCAGCATCCTCTCAAGGGATCAGCATCTCCTGCAGCCAAAGGAAGCTGTCTGGGAGCTGCTTTCCTATTCTGATGTGCAGATACTTGGACTCGCCAGGGCCTGTGGGATGCTGCCTGCAGGACGTGCCTGTGCTGCAGGAGGGGATGTGCCGTGCAGTCCCTGCACAGGGACCTCCACCGACCCCATTCCCATTGCCAGCTGCAGAATGCACATGAAAAATCCGATGGCATCAGCACTTATGTTCCTCCCTGAAAGACTGGCTTGTGCCCTGTCCAAAACTAAATGAAAGACAGCTCTGCTGTGGCACTGTTTGACCTTTCCCATTTTCTGCAGATGGAGTTTTATTGGAATTTCAACCTTTCCCCCCCTGGTTCTGGGCTCTGGGCAGACATCCATCTCACGTCGGGGTGGCTGTTCATCCCGAGCCCGGCAATGCCTGTTTGCCAGCCAACGCTGCTCACATGCACACATGGGCAGAGGAAATGCTCTCAGCCAATGCTTGCCAGGGCCTCACATTTGCGGCTGGCAATCCTCTCCAGTCGTTAAATATTGGCTGAGTGCTGGTTTGTCCTCGTAAAAAGGGGAATGTGCTCTGCTCTATGGCATGGGACGGTTGGGAAATGCAATTGCTGCTTGCACACGCTGCTGCTATCTCAGCAGTGTGCACACATCCCACGGGGCCCAGGGGCAGACATTGCCTCTGCTGTTCTCCTATAGGTCACCTCCAGGCTGTTGGGTCTGAGCCCATCGTCTGCAAGGTCTCAGGACCAGACAGGTGGGGGAAGAAACATCAGGAGCAGAACCCAGAGTGGAAACGGGACCAAAAATCATGCATTAAAAAGTTCTGTTAAAAACGAAGGATTTCTTCGGGGCAGTGCTTTGTGCCGAGAATTAATTCTTGTTATGGCTGATTTATAACCCCACAAAAAATGGGCCTCGGAATAAAAATGCATACGGTGCAAATAGCGGAGGTGTGCTCTCCAGTTTCCATAGAGCCCTCCAGCACTCGTATAGAGCATATTTGTAGGGGTGTCACAGCTGGCTTTCTCCTGGCTGCCTTTTGCTGGGGAATCTTGGCACTCCCCAGCCTCGCTGCTCTTCCAAAAGCAGAACTGACACCATTACTGCGTGGTGAAAGGTTACTCCATAGGAACTACATCCCATAAGTTAGTCTGCAAATGCAAGGCTGGAGTGGAGCTGTCATTGCTGCCATCCAGAAATAGCAGTTTGCTGTGATGGCTCGGGGGCCTTCTGCGTTCTCTGCACGTCCATGAATGCATTGAAGTCAGCAGAAAGGCTCAGGGGGAGATGGTTGGGAATCAGCCCCAGGGCTGCCTCTCGGGGCTGCAATGTCCATAATGGTAGGATGCCATCCAGCAGCTTTGGGAGAACACCTCCTGGCCTTCAGTTTGCTGGAAGGGGGAAGGAAACCCAAGGCTGTGTTTGGCAGCTCCTATCCTTGCTCTTGCACGGGAACCCATCCATGGGGCAGCATAAGGGCAGCCACCTCTGCACAAATCCTAAGCAAAGGTGGAGAAGGCAGGGAGGGCTGTGCCTGTTCCCCAGGCAGTGCACTGGGGGGGAAGAAAGGACACATTTCAGCTGCTGCGTGCACTCCCAGCTGCTGCTCGTAAAGCACTTTATGAGCCATAGCAGCAACATTTGCTGTGGGTGCTGCTGCTGGGACAGCATTGTAGTGACAGGATGAGGGGAAATGGTTTTAAGCTGGAAGAGGGTAGATTTAGACTGGATATTAGAAAGAAACTCTTTAAGGTGAAGGTGGTGAGACTAACTCCCTGTTGGGAAATGCACACGTGCCTATGGCACGGTCTGGAAGGTTCCCCATAGCTTTCACGTAGGTTGCTCAGAGAGTAATGCCTCCTATTTGTTACCACGGAAAGCACAGCAGCTACAAAGAGCACAATAACACTGCCTGATAGAGCAAATTCTCAGCTGAAAAACTGTTTCTCAGCAGTCATCACTGTTAGCCACGCAACCCAACTCTCCTGCAGAAGAGCTTGCAAGAGCCCCTTGCTTGTGCCATATGTACAAGGGGCTCCAGGAGCATCCGGACCGTGGGCAGACAGGGAGCAGTGCTGCAAAGCAATTTCCAGGGCGACTCCAGGCGCCCATAGCCACGAGAGCAGCCCTCGTGCTGGTGCTGCCTGCGCTCACCCAGGTGGGCAATCAGTGACCGTGGACAGGTGGAAGGGATAATGGGTTGGCAGAGCCCTGCCCAGCTCCCAGCTGGCTGCAGAGGAGCACTTTCTGCCCTCCCCCTGCCTGGGGGCTATAAATGGGTAGGAGCTGAGCAGAGCTGGCTTCTGTTTCTCTATGCCAGCACCAGGAAGGGAGCTGGACAGGGATCCTTTCCCTCCAGTGGATGTCTCTTGCCTGGATTTGGGTTGCTTGGAGCTGTGCTCGGGCTGATGGTGACCTCGTGTAGTTCGTTGTCTCCTTTGGGTCCTGGCTGCAGCCCTCAGCATCTCCCAGCGCTGTCCTCGCTTACCACAACGGCACCGACGAGCCCGGCAGGTCAGTAAAGTGTCTCCTTTGTGTCTTGAAAGCGCCTTGATTTGATGCTAATGGGTTGTGATTTCCTGGTGCGTGGGTGGGAGGCTGAGCTGTGGTTTGCTTCAGCTCCCTCTCCAATCCCTCGTGCTACTGTGCTGCCTGCCCGGAGCTGGGGGTTCAGCTGCAGTGCCCCCCTTGCTCCTTCCCTGCTGTTTGGGGGTATCTCTCATCGCTGTGTCTGAGATCTTGGAATATGGGAACTGCTGCAGCTTCAGAGGGCGGTTCTTTAGCAGCAAAGAAGCTCTTGGTTTTGCTCTCTGTTTCTTGCAAAGCCTCATCTTGCCTGGTCCCGAGCTCCTCAGCATCACCAGAAGGTATGTCTGAGTGTTACTTCTTAGCAGGCCCTTTCTATGGCTTCCGAGTGCTGGCAGTGGATGTACCAAGTCCCTTCTTGTTGCTGGATGCTGATATTATTTCCCTCTATTCTCCTTGTGACCCTGGATGCCTGATTGGGGCCGGCTGCCCCCGGCAATTGTAACTAATTACACGCTGCACTGCGTTACCTTCTACATGGAGCGAACCACTAAGAACTGCCTTTTGTGCATTGCAACAAGGGAACACAATAAGGGAACAAGTGCAGCCCTCCCTGCTCTTTGTGGGAGGGCGTTCTGCCCATCCCTCTGCAGTGTGCTCTATAGCTGCGATCTGCTCCCTATCAGCCTTCTCCCTTCCTCAGTTCTGGCCCTTTCAGAGCCAAGTCTTGAACAGGGAGAGCGGGGCTCTGATGGAGCCTCGGAAATCCCCATTGAGCGGCTGAGCTCTCCTAAGCGCTGCTCATCCTACCCGTCTGGAGGCAGAATATTGCATACCTGGCAGTGTTTAAAGTTGCCGTAGTGCCGGCAGCCCCCAGGTGCTCCTGGGATTAGATAGCAGCTGGGCTGTGACTGTGGGGAGCCTCTCTGGAGGTTGGATTTGCAGGGATTGCTTTCACCTGTTGGGTAGGTGGAGAGCTTTGAAAGCGTGATTTAGTGCTCCTCATCTGCATGGCTCTGCAGCAAGTGCTTACATCCGTGCTGCAGTGCGAGCCTATGGGAAAGAAAGCTGTTTCCTCAGGAGCCGTTTCCCATTGAGCACCTGCTGCAGTTCTTTCCTGTTCCCTCTGTGGTCACTTTGGAGAGCACAGAGCAGATGGGTGCGTGGGGCTGGGGGTGAGGAGATGGGCTGTCCCTTGGAAGTGCTTCTTGAGAGCTCCTTGTGCTTCTGTGTATCCAAACCTTGGATTAAACGATCCTATCTGATTGATGGGACACGTGGGTGCACGTTTCCTACATAGCGGCGTGGGCTGCAGATAACCTTTTGGAGCTCTTTGGGTGGAAAGCAGGAGAGCAAACAGCTAAGGTAGGGAATAGAGGGGGTCAGGGGATGAGGCTCTGTGCTGTGGTCCTGCAGCTGGCATTGCACCAATACAAATCCCAAGCAATGTGATCCCAGCAGAGGCATTGCTGTGTCCCTCGAGTGATGTCTGGTGCTGAGACATGCTAGGATGCTGTTGAAATGTGACCTTAATAGTGTCTCTGTTTTCCCTGATATCCTTTGCGAAGCCTTTTCTATGGGGCATAGCTGGAATGCTGCTGCTTCATGGACAGCCCCATTAAAGCTTAATTATAGCGTTTATCATTCAGTAAAGGCTCTGCCTTGAAGAAGTGCCTGGTTTGGGGAGGAGATTCTCCTCTTAGAGATGAGCATTGACGTGGAGCAGTGGATACCACCAGCAGCTCTCTGCTCACCCATCCTCAGCCATGCAAACAGAAAAAGAAGAGGTAAAAGGGGGATTGAATGCTCCCTCTGGTGCCAACAACAACAAAGGAGGTCGTTTTAAGTGTTGCTGGCTCGTTAATTCAAGCTGTTAAATCGGAGCTCATCTCTCCCGTGCAGCGGCACAGCCTGAAAGTGTTGTTTGTTTGTTTTGTTGTTTTGAGATGAGTATCTCATATGGTGAGGTTGCAATCTCTGCTAGAGGTGCTGGGTCGGGAGAGCGAGGAGGTGCACATCCTACAGCCAGACATGTGGGCATAAAGACCAATGCCAATGGGAAAGCAAACCAGAGCCCTCTGCTAAGCAGGGGATGGGAGGCTGAATGCGGCTGCTCCATTGCTGGGGACGGCCCTTGGTGCACACTGGGGGTGGAGTGAGAGCTGTTGGTGACCAGAAAGCCAACTGATGCTTTGGACAAATGTGGGGGGATTAAAATGCGATTTAGTTCCACAAAGGAATGAAAACATGGCCTTCCAGAACGAGCGTTTTTACATGACTTTCTTTTTTTCCTTCTGAATGGAATGGAGACAAAACATTTCTTTTTGGATAGCAAAGGTTCCCCTCCCACTGCTCTGCCTCTCTGGGGGCAGCAAATGGCTCAAGCCGGACCTCATTCTTTTCCACCAAGTAATGTTAAAACAAATGGATGTCTCTATGGGCTATTCAGGCAGAAAAACTGTAGTTCCTTTATTGCAGCCAAGAGGAACCCTGTCCCGAGTCCTGTCCTGGACAACTGGGATGAGAGAATGAGTTTCCAGCCGGCAGAGGTGGTCTCACTTTGAAATCCTGTGCCCCCTAAGCCCCCTGTGATGGGTTCCCATCTCAGATCCCAATAGGGATGGGCTGCTGGCTGCTCCCATGGGTGAGGGACGTTGAGCAGATCCATCTACCTGCATGGGGAGAGGAGGGCCCTCTCTTGGGAAGTGCTGCATTGGAGAACTGCTGGTACTGACATGTGGTGCTATCTGAATTTCTTGACTTTTTTTTGTACTTTTCTTCCTTTGAGTAAAGGCAAAACCCTCCTTGTTTTTCCAATCAGCTTTTATAAGTGCTTTTCGAGTGTAACTTTTGGCTCTTGGAGTCTTTGAAGGAGCACTGAGAGCTGGAGGTGGTGGCTGCCAGCTCCTATATAGAAGTCCAAACCCCGATGGAAGCACCACTGATTAATATATCAGCTCCTATAGGAGGATGCTGACCTAGATTCTGCCTCAGCGTTTAGGTGGAGACCCTACAATGGGGCTTTTATCTGCTCGCAGGACAGGTTTAGAGGATGTGGAGTCTCCAAAGAGCTTTTATTTCCTTTTAAGACCATTATGTTGGTGTGTGCTACCGTATGTTTTCTTTTTCTTCTCTCTTTTTTAATCTCACTCGTTGATCATTTCAGGGCTTTAGAAGGTCAGTGGGTAAGAAGCTTATCAGCCACCTCGGAGCTGTAGGGGAATCCTTTAATTTGCACGTCTTTTCATGGCATAACCTGATTATCAGACACCTGAAAGGCACTGGAGGTGGGAGCAGGAGTGAGTATTTGCTGGGATGAGCACTTCTTCTCTTTGGTCTCTTTGAAGTTCAGATGTGTTAGAAATGTGATCGTAACGCTTGTAGGCAGGCACTGCTTATCTGGCTTATTTTTTTTTGCCGGGGGACTATAATGCAACGTGAAAAGCATGTGGAATAGTGAGGGGTTGCAGAAGGGAGCTGCACCTCAGTGCTGCTCTGCACTGGGATTCCAGTGCTTTCTTCGTGGCAGAAGCTCCAAGGGCTTTTGGTGCATGGGTGAGGTTCGCTTCCCAGTGCTGCTGGGCTCCTTAGCGTCAGCACGGCTGTCTTAGTGGCCATTAACAGATTGCCCTCTGATCTACCACGTGTGCTCCCTGCCATTGAGACTACATAAATCACTCCCATGCGCAGCGATCTTTGCAATGAAGCCTTGCTCGTTTTGGGTGATGGGCGGTCCAAGCGCATTGAAGTCTTGATTTCATTAGCGCAGTGCTGCAGTTCATCAAAGCCCATAAATATTTATCTTTTCGGCATTCTTTCTGTGATTTCCAAATGCTGGCTATCTTGGAGCGGGACGCTTTGCTTGGTTGGTTGTGCAATAGGGTTGTGTTTGCCATAGATACGTTGGGAAGAAGTCTCTGATGGCTGCAGTGAATGGGGAGGCACTTTCCCTCCCAGACGTGGTCGTAACCCTCAGGATTCCCCATCTGTGTGATGAGTCAGTAAGATTTGCAGCCCTGCCAGCCCCGCACACTTGAAAGCTGTGAGTCATTTGCTGCAGATCATGAGATTGACAATAAATAAATGGTGGGGTACTTCAGTTTGCCTTCTGCCAGCTGGGTTCTGGGTAAGACCAGTTTGCTCCCTGGAAGAAAGGTGGGGGTGGGTGTCTTCTATCAGGCTGGATATTAGGAGAAACTTCTCCAAAAGAGCAGTCAGGGTCCGGCACACAGAGGGTGGTGGCGGAGTCCCCATCCCTGTAGGTATCCCAGAACCATGGAGATGTGGCACTGAGGGACGTGGTCATGGTGGGATGGGTTGAGGCTGGACTTGAGGATCTCAGAGTTCTCTTCCAACCCGGATTGATTCTGTGAGGCTAATAGTTGCGTTCTGGATTTCTCTACCATCTGAGTGGCTTGGGATTTATTCCTTAATTGTAACAGCTGATGTTTTTGCTGATGTGAGCCTTGGAGTGTTGAGTCTTTAAAACAATGATCTGATGTTTGGAGCTGGCAGCTTGGGCTCTGGTGAGCAGTCTTAGGGTGAGCATGGTGGGGACTGCAGGTTGGGATGCTGTCACTCATGTCCACTCGCTATAGGGACTGGAATCATAGCGTGGCTTGGGTTGGAAAGGTCCTTAAATATCACCTAGTTCCAACCCCAAAAAGCAAAGCCCTTCTTATCTCCAGCAGTTAAGGAGTTTACCTGGCTCCTCTTTGCATTTGGGTTTTGAGCCCTTTTCTTGCTGCCACAACAAATCAGGATGGTTACAGGCGTTTCTGCTTATGGAGGACATGGTTAATGGAAATCACAACACTGTCCCTGAAGTTTTAGGTCTTTGCTTGAATATTTTTGTTTCATAATTTCTTTGCATGCTGAAATGGTAAAATAAATAATAATGACAAAAAGCACTCCGTCATGACAATTTTTACAGATTTCTGTGGGGTGGGAGAGTCACTGCTCGTGTTTGTACTTATCAAGCAATTATCTGATAGGCTTCGTGCTGACATAAAGGAACCAGCTGCTGAAGAAGCTTGGTCATGAAGCTTCCCCACTCAACTTTTTTTTTTTAAGGCTTATTTTAGAACAAAAATCTTGTTTTTGGACCATAGCAGGAGGGTGAATAATCAATATTATTACAGACCTTAATAGCTATTCCTTTACAGGACAGAGTTCATGGCTCAAAGAGACCCAAGGCTCCTCCTCCTTAACGAACAAGAGTGTTCCAAAGCTATTCTACTTGAAAGCTTTTGAGTTAGATGTCTTCTATTTTAAATTCTGAAGAAGTACTGATTATTCTTTCTTTTTTGGGGGGGCAGGATTATTGATTCAATGCACTGATTCTGTTCTGAGTGAATCCATTTCCTGAATGCCAGCACCAGGCACTTTTCGTTCATCAGAAGTGCAGTAGGTTGTTGGGTTGGTCTTTGCCTTCTGAAGTGGTCTGATGGATCTGTGTTTGGTGTTTAACCTTGGTTTTGGAAGTCCCGTGTTTTCTAATTGCCACAAGATGTTTGTGCTCATGGAAACCAGAGGGTGATGGGGCTCATGGAAATAGGGGCCGGATATTGCGGTGGCTGGAGTGAGCTGTGCAGCATGAGGAGGTCTTGCATTATCCCTGCTGAAATTCTTGTTTCCTTAATAATAGAGATCTTGGAGGTGTAGGAGGCCAAGGCTGCACAAAGGGCACTAGCTCTCCTGCTGATTCCCATTGCGTTCTGCATTGCTGTGCCCGTGCAGAGGGCTGGGGTTGCCTTCCCAGCTGTTTCTTATCACAGATGCATCGCATCAGGAGGAAAGCCTGAGTGTGTGACCTGAGACATCCCACACTCCTGAAGCGTCTGCAGCACTGTAATACTTCTTGTCAAACTGATCCTCAACCTCCTTTCATCGCTTTAAAGTTACTGTACTCCCTGGTGACTGCAGGGTATGAGGCAATACTGAGTTCTGGCTATACAATTAAACTGCATAAAGTGCTTCACCCATTTATATGATCGTTTTCATATGTTTTCTTATTGGTATTTACTACTATATGTTACATTCCACTATTTCCACTTGGAAACGAGCGTTTGGCCGTGGGAGCATAGAGGGGAGAAGAAAGGGAGTCAGATTTGCCCTCCTGCCACAGGGAAGGCAAATTGCTGAGCAAAGGATGAGTGCAATGGGCACAGAGCCACTCCTTGCCGCGCTCGGGCTCACCCGCCATCAACGTTTTTCCATCTCGAGTTCGCTGATCCACTGCGCTGCTCTCTCTGACCACACTTCTTTGTTTATTCCCCAACTGCTTCAGATGAGCAAATCTGCATTGGCAAGAACATTTGTGGGAAAGCAACATCACGTCGCGTACTTGTGCGAGTAAATATTCACAAGAGAATCCACGTCGAAAGCGCTCGCACGGCCGATGGCGAATTCTCTCCCAATTACTCAGCAGAGAGCTGTTGAATGTTTATAGCTGTTTGGTGGGCAACTGGCAGGCGGGTTGGGAAGACGTGTGATGTATCAAAGCCTTTGATCGTCCAGGCTGGGATGGGAATGAAAGCGACTGCCCTGGGTTGACTGATTGAGTGGCCCTGGTGGCCCAGAGTGGTAGCGACTCATCGGGTCTGCCTATGTAGGTTGCTCGTCAGAGCTGAATGATAGGGAGTGTGTGGATGGACTGTTCATAGATTGTTATGGCTTCAGCTGAGGGCCGGATTTGCAGGATAAATGAGCAGAGCGTTGTTTGACCAACATGAAGGGAATATGAAGACTTTATTTACCTTTCAATTCTGAGTGTTCTTGAGGCTGTTAGCAATTAATGCGTGTGCTTCTGGAGAGCTGTTACTGAGTGATGATTATCTCATGGGATTCCCAGATTCTCTGCTCTGAGTGCCCTGCTCTCATGGATGCTTTTATCTGGTTTTCTGTTTTGGAAAAAGCAGCCCTTGCCTTTGACACCCAGATAGACTGGGCTTCCCAACAGAGTGAACTACTGCTGCTTGATTGGCTGCTCTGTTTTCCTGGGAGTTTCTCTGTAGAGGAGAAGAAAGCACTGATAAATTATTCCAGTTGTGGACAAACGTGGGTTTTGTTGGATGCTTTTTAATGGAGGCCAACTGCCGTGCAGAGCTTGTCGTTCTTTCAGGGCTTGGTTGGTAAAGGTGGGTGAAATAGAGTTAGGTACTTTTTGGAAGTGCTGGACTCAAACCTTAAGAAAGCAATTAGCGTTTTACGGCATCAAGCACACATACCAAGTGGATTAAGAATTGGCTGATACATCTGAAAAAATAGTCATCATCAGGGAACCCTCATGAAATAAGAGAGGTTGCTAGCTGGGCCGTGTGGAGTTTGGCACATTGTTATTCCATCGTCTCATCAGCAACCTAGAGTCAAGATGGAATTACTGCTGATAAAGCTTTTGTACAGCTCATGCTTTGGCTGGGAAGTGCGGAACAGGGAGCGCAGAAGCGATGCCATGTGGTCTGGAAGGCTTTGGTAAGCTCAGCCCACGGAAACTCAATGTGCTTTGATGCAGATGCAGCTCCGCATCTGAGAGCTGTGCAGGCAGGCGGTACCTGTGGCACTGGTGGGGAAATAAATGCTCATGCCAAGGGACAGGGCTGTCACAGAATGAGATCTCCGTGCTCCTTGCTGGCAAAAAAAGAGGTCGTGGTGATGCTGGGCTGTGTGTTGTTGTCACACTGTGGGTTGGATCATGTTTATTCTGAAAAGGGCTCTCAATGTAGTCAAGGGGGAAGGGAAAAGCTACAGACAATGTGAGAGCTGGGGAAAGCGAGATATTAAATCCACTGAATTTATGGTAGAAAAAATGAAGTGATTGGGTATTTATGCACAGGGATAATCAGGGGAGGAAGCTTTGGAAACAAGGAAATGTAATAATGTGAATCCTAGCTGGAAGCAAAAACCAACACGTTGACTTAGGTGTGAAGCACGTGTTTGAGTATGAGCACTACAGAGGATTTACCATCTCTTGATGCTTGGCAAATTGAGGCTGTGAGCCCAGGGAGGGATGCTTAGCCAGGGCTCAAATGAAGCTGTGGTTGTAGGGCTTCATTTCTTGGGCTTTGCACAGCTGGGTGCTTGGGTGACTGTAGCGGTTGGTGTGCTGCAGGAGGTCAGAATAACAGCATCGTCTCTGCAGGACTCCAGTGCATTTGTCCATAAAGCTTTGCAAACGCTGTTATATTCCAATGGAAGGAACTGATGGTTTTTGGGGAGGGACTGAGACTTGTGACCATGACCATGCCCTTGTTGGCTGGAGTGTGGCAACAGGCGGTGCAGGCACAGCTATTCTCGCATCTTCTCTGGTCCTTGTTCTCTTTCTCTTTACGAAGTGATGTGTTTTTTCACCTTGTTCCAGGAGCTCTGAGGTATAGGCCGACTGTCAAAGCAAGGGAGGCTTTTGGCGTATTTATCCTTTCTGTCATCTCTATCTTCTCTCTGAGACACCTCGCTTGTAGATACCCTGCTATTTCCCAGAGCTCTTATCAGAAGAGGTGCTTCTAGTGAGGCAGAGTGGTGATCATCTTTCCCCTTCTCCGCTCTCCCAGTATCTCTTATGCCATTCCCTGAAGAAAGGATTCCTTTTAGTAAAAGAAAATGTTTTAGGGTTTTTTTAGAAGGATGTTTTCAGATCAAGAACGTTGCTTGTGATTTCTTGTTCTCATCCAGTGCTATGCTATGTTGTGGTGGAGTTGGGAACTGATCTCAGTGATGCTCCATTCTCTGGAGACCCTTAAGCCAACAGTGCCTTTCTGGCAGCCCAAGAGGAGCCCACTTTGCTTCTTGATCAAATTCCATTTTGCTTCTATTATCATGGAGTTGAGCAAGCAGGAGATTGCTCACTTTCTAGTTTAATCATCACTGTTGCGTTAAATGGTTCCCAGATCGGAGCTTAGTGCCTCCAAGCAATAGGTAAAATAATGCTCCCCATCTGCATCCCTTTGGAATAGGAATGAAGGATGCTGTTTGTTGCTGTGATGTTATTATCTCTGCAGCTCTCGTGGCTGGGGGACGTGGGCTTGGGTTCCATGACTGGTGATTAGGGGTTTTGGTGGTGCTCTTTCTTTGTTGTTGTTGTTTGGCTCCAGATGGAGAGGAAATACCTTGGTGTTGTCAGCTGAAATGTAAACAGAGCGTCCATCATCAGTCAGGAGTCATTGAGGTTCATCTGCTCTTGCGTTCCCTCATAACCATGGGAGAAGCAGATGAACGTGAAGAATACTGATGCGTGCATGTGGTTTTGTGCATTTAAAGCTAACCAGATGTTTGAAACATCTTTCTGAAATACAGATGATGATATAATGACTCCATAGCAATACAGAGCATTGGCAAGGGAGACATGAATATCCCTCGGTGTGGCATGCAGCGATGAACTCCTGATTCGTGGGCTCAGATGAGTTCAGGAAGTTCACAGGCCACGTAAGGACAACAAATTGTTGTTCCAGGCATGCACTTTGTCCTTGGTAACACACAACACTGCTGGACTAAGGCCACCTTCAGGTTACTTAATACAAGGAAAGCCTCCACTGGCCAATCGACTTGGCACTTGCAAGATGCCTCTCATCCAGGAGCTTTATACAATGCTCCTGCTGGGAACTCCTGTTGGTGGATGGGGCGGAGGGATGGGCTGGGATGCTGCGTAGGATGGATGGGGTGGGCTGCCACGTGGGTTGGAGGGATGGAATGGTGGGAGGTGGGCTGGGCTGCCGTGTCGCATGGAGAGATGAGCTGCCTGTGGTCACCAGGGCTTGGTAGGACTGGGGCACCTGCCTACAGTGCTCTGCTCCTCCTATGGTGAGGGGCTCATTCTTCTTGCATACAAAGAGGAGAAAGCATACGAGAGACAGACACGATGACTAGGCAGATATGGGGCTTGGCCTCTTACATTTTAGCTTTGTAAATCTTACAGGTGAAGAAGGGAGCAATAAAATGCTCTGGGCTGCAGGTAATCGGATACAAAGGCATTGGCCCCAGTTCCTATTGCTATTGTCTTTGGAGAAGCTGTGCATGTATTTCTCTTTATATCAAATGAACAGATAGCAATTTCCTGCCTCACTTATGTTTCCAGGCCGTAGTCTGCCGCTGTCTTTCCCCATATGGCGGTGAGAGGAATGCAGCATCTGTCAACACGTGCTGCAGGAGGAATAAGGAAGCCTAAAAGCGGGGCTCGATGGGGGGGGGGGG
>PPHD01006954.1:7729-23774 GCA_002909625.1 Bambusicola thoracicus
AAAAAAAAAAAAAAAAGAAAAAAAAGAAAAAAGGGAGCCTTATAGACATTTAGGTTTTGCACATGAGTGAATGAGCTCTGACGCTGGCTTGCCCAGTACTGGGGGATGCTTTATTCACTCTGCTTTCTTTTGCATGAGAAGCAGCACACAGGAGTCTCTCTCATAGCCTGTTCCAGTCTCAGCAGCTCATATGAGGCATCAGAGGCAGAGCTGTTGTCTGTCCAGCGCGCTCCTACCTCAGGGACTGAGCATCCCAGCCAGCGGTGCAGGAGGAGACAGGGTGAGACCTCCCAGTTATTCCAGTCCCTGCCTCTCCCTATGAAGAGTACATTAGGAAATGATGTGATAGAAGCAGCAGTGAGACATCTCACAGTTACTCCAGGCTCAGCAGCTTGCACAGGTAGTTAGATTTGGGCTTAGAGCACAGTCCTGGCCTTAGGAGAGCTTCCAGCTGCTCCTGCAGGCTTCAGGTGGAGCTGAAGATAGCTGTACTCCCAGCCTTTCCCAGCAGGAGGCACAGGGGAGAATGCTGTAATGGAGCTGGCTTTGTGAGAGGCTTTCATCTCCTCAGAAATTCTCCTTTCTGTGGTTTCCATGCATGCCCACTTATCCCATTATCTGTGTCAGGAGGAAAACAGAATCATCAGCAGTCGTGATTTGTATCTCTGAAGATTTTCTTCTCTGTGCTTAAGCAAAATCCCCTCTTAACTGCTTCTCGTCCTTGCCTTCATAGGTTAAAGCGTTTCAGTTCATGATTTTTCTTACATACTTTCCATACTTCAGAGTTCAATCTTGTTGTTGCCGCTCGTTGCTGCTTTTCTTAGGCTGCCAGATATGGCCTAACATGGAGTCCAGTAATACAGTATACTTAGACCCAGATCAATAAAGGTTTTAGATGCCTAACCCCTTGCTTCGGTGCTTTTACTCTTTCAGATCCCTGTAGAGCTGTAAAATTCCCATTTTACAGAGTGGCACACTCAAGTAGGAGCTTGCCGATGCCAGCAGAAGTTGTGAAAAAGCTGCAAATACTGTTCAGGGGCTACTATGTCTGTTTAAAGAACCTCAAGTTGTCTCCACACGTGCCATGAGCTACTGAATAACATTCTGTAGAGATCTTGTGACACCTTCCTATCAGCTTGCTGCTGGAGTTGTGGTCTTTGCCCCAGAAATTACTCTTTCCTACTTAAGTAGGACTTTCTGAGGAAAATGCCATATAATGTCCAGTGACGACTTCAAACATGAAACCCAGACCACAGTACGTTTTGGGGGACTGCACACGTTTTACAGATCAGTCCTGGACTATAACGTCTGCTATTGGTAATGCTAAATGTCTGCTCTAACCTTTGGGGCAGCTGCATGCTCCTTTGTCCTGAGGCAGAGTTGGGCCATAGTATTCTGTATAGCATCAAGCACCCTGAGGATGTAATGAACTCAGACTTGGCTGGACTCTTTCATTTACAGTGTTGCAGTGAGGTGCTTGCCTTGAAATGTGCAAATTACGAATAGGCAGGTATAAGTAAAATGTACATAGTGGTGACTGGCTAAGAATGTGTTTGATAACATTAGATTGAAATCCAAGCTGCCTGCAAGTCTGTAGTCTCTAGGTTTATTTCTACTGCCGGTAGGCTTTGCTTATAAAACTGCTGCACTCAAGGATAGCAGCAAAGCAGCAGCTTAGTATTTATGCTTCCAACAAGCTCTGCATTGGTAGGAAAGTTTTGTTTTTCCTTCTTTCACTTTTTTTCAGAGCCTTTACCTTGCATTTAGAACAGGCAAGTTCCTTATTACTCATTAGTAGCTGTGATTGTTCCTAGAGTTACCTACAGAAGAAGCGGTCTGGCTTGAATTCATGCTGTATACCTGGGGAAGGGCTACCCCCGTGGCTGGAGGTGTAGTTTGCTAGATGGTGCTACCATGCAATTATGCATTTCTTTTCTAATGAGATCGTTAGGAGTGCAGTACTTGTCGCTGATTAGAAGTTCCTAGAATAGAACTTGCTATTTTCTCCTAATTACATTATATAACAGTGTAATTCACAAGGATAGTAGTTAAGACAAAGTATATGGATTTAGGAGATTGGTTTCTGGTTCTGTTTTTTATTTTTTTTTCATTTTTTTAAGGCACCGCCACAACCTTTCTGTATGACATTTGGGTAAGTTGCTTAATATTCTCTGCAGCCAAGATCCTCAAAAAGTAAATAGACACGTAGATCATTAAGTATCTAATTATCTTTGAGGATATGGACTTCTGTTCCCTAGATGCCAAATGAGAGGATAACTTCAGAGATGCACATAAAGCCCTTTTGGATACTACAGTAAATATTAGAAAAGACAGTAAATAGTAGTGTGTATGTTATGAATCTACTTTACTGAAACTAGATCTGTTGCCATAGTACATACTGTCCTTGGAAACTGTCAAGTTCCTTATGGTTCAGGAAGAGACAGTTGTAAGTTGCAATCAAGTGATTAGCTTGTTGAATGTGGGGGATGCAAAACAAAGACTATACAAAATGAGGTTAGTCTGGGACCAAGACTTCATCTTTTTCTTTTTTTTTTTTTTTTTTTTCTTTTTTTTTTTGCTTGTAGATGGGAGCTATAGGTTTCTTAGCTACGCCTATGCATTTGAAGATTTTGGGTTGCCATCACTTATAATTGTCTTTTCTATGGAAGCGTGTAAGCTATGGGAGAAGTAGACCCTAAGACACCCACAGCACAGAGCATGTGAATAAAAAGCAAAAACAAATGGAATGCTGCAAGTTGGGAAGCACTCATTTTTGTATATATAACATAGATTTTTATACGTGTATTTTGTATGCATACATATATATACACATACATAAAGACAATGTGTTATTAACTCTCTATTCACATTTATTTTTTATGTACGTATGGAAAGAATACTGGCCAATCTTCTGATGCTAACTTAGGTGTTTGTTACAATGGAAAATGTGCCCTGTTAGTACGATAACATCAAGGTCATTGGTTAATTATAAAGCTTTATCAAAAATCTTGTTGAAAGTACTGACTTTCCAATGACATCCGACTTAACTGGTATCCCTCGTAAGAGGAAATTGTAGTAGACAGTCTAAGGCCTTTGGTCAAAACTGTATTGCTTATTTAGGATGTAATACTTTTTCAATCAAAGCTACTGTAACCTTGAACTTCAAGCAAGCCAGTAGAATTTACCTTCACTTGTTCAAAGAAGTAAACAATAAGATTAGGACCGACAGTAGAAGAAGTGCGCTAGTAGTTAAGAACACGGGGCTCAGAAGGACCTCTTTGGGTCATCAAATCCAGTCCTCTGGTATTACTAGCAGCCAGGTCATTATCCTTTTCATAAGTTTTGAGCCCATGGAGGAATGTCGGGACAGATTTATAATAATCAGCACTCCCTGCACTGAAGGGCTTAACACCTAAACCCCCCTGCTGTAAACAGATGGATGACACCAAGAGGGGCCCAGGGGCTGGAGAGGACAGAGGTGATGATAGGTAGGTCTGCTAGCTGTGCCAGTAATTGTGAGGTGGAAGAAGTTGCTTGCTGGTAACATTATTCATAACCTACATATGGTGTCTCATGTGGCAAGTTTCTGAGTACAGGTTTTAGCAGGAAGACGTTATGGTGGCAATGTGTTCCATTGGCTTCTATGAATAGATGGAGGCTGGTAAAAAAAAATATTGTTGGCTTGGTAATGCATCTCATGTTGTTTTTATTTATTTGGGGGGAGGGGTTGAGGTGTTTCTTGGGGGGGTTGTGATTTTTTTTATTTTTTAACTTCAGTCTCAAAATTTTGTTTAAAAGAATCATAGAATCATAGAATCGCTAAGGTTGGAAAAGACCCACAGGATCATCCAGTCCAACCATTACTTACTACCACTTCATTCCCAGACATGTTTGTTGTTGCAAGACATAGGACATTACAGCATTGAATGACAGCTGAACGTTTCACATTTTCTTGTCTATTTTATGTCCACTGCATTTTCTTACCTATCTGGTATACTTGTTATCAACATACTGTAATCAGTCCTGCTTCTACACTGTTTACCTCATTAGGAGTGGATCCGACCCATGAAGTGTGTGCACCTTTCCAGAGTGCAGCATGTCATGGGATGCATGTCTGCAGGGCTCCTACTATGACCGCAAACCCTTGCTGAATACATCTCGTGGCAGAATTTGGTCTGAAGTATCTTGATTTCTCTCGCTTGAAACTCCGATCCTCGGAACTCTATTGCTGTGCCATACTTTAATTTTCCAAGCTAGTCATTCTTTACTGATGAGCATATAGCTTTCATCATCTTGGTTGGCCTGACCTACACTTCATTCTCTTTGAAGGGCACTAAATAATTAAGTAAATGCCAGTGACACCTTTACCTAACTATAGTTTTTAAACATTAAATCATTCACGCATTAACTAAAACTTTCTCTTCTTTTTGTTTCCTACCCACCCCGACAGGGTTTTTGCCTTCATTTGCTTTTCTGGGTCTTTTTTTCTCTGCCTTTTCTTTCACTTCAGGCATTCTCAGAGGGCACCTAAAGTTCTTTGGCTATGCAGTTTTGAAATGTGCAATTTGGCAGCAGCATGAGCCTCGGATTGAATTAAATTAACTTGAGGCACTCTAATTTTTTTTTTATTATTAAATTACTTCCTTCAAAGTTACTACAGAACATTCTACTTATTATTTTTTTATATATATTATTAAATGAAAAGAAAAAAGGAAAAAAGACATAAAAGTTGTGAAAAGTCTGGAGTCAGGACTTGTTTAGGTTTTAGGGGTTTGCTATTGCAGACTTCCTGCAATTTTCTTTTAACAAGTTTCTCCATTTAGAGAAACTCTATTAACTTGGGGATCCTTATGGATCTCGTCCATTTTTGGCATATATTCAATAGTGCCCTAATTTAGTACTTCTGAGAACTGCCAAAGCTAATTTGAGCATCACCACTGTCTGTTAAGGATCCCTCAAATTCACACGCTTGGTAGTTGTGGAAACTACATATGCTGTTTAGGTAGGTATTTCCAGAGAGCTCAGAGAAACTATGAGATGAGGCAGCCCATGGCCAGAGTCCAGTCTTTAGTCCTGGACTGGACAAAACATTCCTGAGGACCAAAGGGGTGGAGTTGAGGAAGTGTTGGGGAATGGCATTTTGGTAGTGACGATGATGGCAGTCAGCCTCTGTCTGCTAGAGGAAGCTCTGTGTCCATCCTCAGTATCTGGGTAGTGGTAGATAAAGGTAGGATTCCATGGTTTTTTGGGTTCTCACTTTCTCTCCCACTGCTTTGGATGGTCGACGGAGATGCACCTTCTTAAGTGCAGTTGCAGCTTGCTCCTATTCAGCCTGGTTTTGATCTTGGATCCCATCTGGTCTCCTTTATTTCTATGGGGAATTGAGCTGTGGAGTAGCCCTACCTTCTCCTTACCACCTTGACAGAAAGGAGTCTAGATCCCATGTGTGAGTTAGGTTTTAGGACAATTGTTTGTCATCACCTCTAACAGTCTTCTTATGGCTGAATATTTAATGTTTTAGCTCCACCGCAATTGTGTTGGGAAGTCATAAAGCTATGCGGGGGGTGGCAGTGGCATTCCTAGGGCTTCACAGAGTGTTTTGTCCTAAATGCAAAGGAGCAGTGGCTTTGCCTTGTGGTCAGAGAGAAAATAGAAGATGGCTTGACCCAGAAAAAATGTGCTTGCTGTTGCATTTCCTCTAGAAAGTATAGGCGCAGAAATAGAATATAACATTACTGTGATGCAGTGGAGAAAGAATCAGAGACTGAACAGCTCAATGTGAATGCAAGTCACTGTACTCTTTGAAAAGGTGAGGCAGAAGCTTTCCCTGGAGGTGAAAGTGTGTGCGGATGGGATGCAGGTACAAGATGGGCCTGCTTTTGTCTCCCCAAGGTTGTAATCAACCAAGGACTTCTGAGTGGACTCTTACTGGAGGAGTGGGGTCCATCTGCTGAGTGAGATGGGGGCTACCTGTGGAAAACTTTCACCAAAGATAGCTGAAGCTCCCTGGAGCTTCTGAGGGAGAAGGCCATGCTGTAAGCAGGCAAGGAAAGTAACAAAAGGAAGGTTAGGCTTTAGCGCCCTTTCTCTTTCCCGTTATCTGCTTCATTCTGCACCTACCTTCTTTGTGCTGTCTTCTCATGGCTCTTTTGGGAGCTCTTCTCTGTGCCATTGGCTTTTTGATTAAAAAGCTCTAATCACCTCAATTTGCTATATTTTTTTTTCTAATTGTTTCCTTTGACACGAACAAAAACTTCTGAGCAGATAGCTTTTGATTTTGTATCTCTAATTCTGTCAATATCAATACTTGGTACTGTTTCATATCAAGAGGTTCCCCTTTCCTTAGGGGTTATTAAACTAGGGAAATGTCACCATGGTTGTCTTTAAAGGGAAAATAACAGATGACCTGGTTTAGCTTCTGTTTTCCTTGGAAGTAGAAGGACATCTGTGTGTGTGTGTCTAAGAGAGGGAAAGGAGGCTGACTGCCTTGAAAACACGTTCCTGGTTTGTTTACTATAATTGATGAGGAACGGTTTGACCTGAAGAATCAATCTTGTGTCTCACTTCTGATAACTCCAAAGGACAGGAGAAATCAGAATTAAGCCACTGAAGCAGATAGAGGGAAGGGTAAACAAGGGGCAAGAGTAAGGGTGGAAGGTGAGGAACAAGCATGCGGGCTGACCCACCTTGGTGTTCCAGGGAAGATGCAGCAATGCACAACATGCAGGATTTCCAGGAACATAATGAGAGAATTGACTATCAGATTTTATTTATTTATTTATTTTGAAAAGCAATTGGCTTTCTATTAGCCAGCACTTTGGTGTGTTTTCTTTGTCTGTTTTCCTCTTTTTACTGGAAGATTTTGAGTGGTAAATGCTTAGTTGTATGCTGACTTTTGTTTCAGATTTCCTCAGTGCTCTTATCACTGAAGAGAATGAATTCTTGGATATATATTTCTTCCAGGACAGATGCACTTCTGGTGTTATTATTTTGCTGTAACTTTCCCTTTTTATCAAAGACAGTTCAAGCCTTTTAAAACTGCCTACTAAACTATGAAGGTTTTGTAAGGAAGAGAACAACCCAATCAGAACTCTGCAGATGGTGGAAAAGCCAATATAATCTTGATATCAGGGACAACTCCTGCCTTGGGGATAGTCATCCCCCACAGAACTTTGTAAGCTTCGGTAAAATCTACAGGCGTATTTCTCTCTTATGCTAACTGTGGATGGTGCAAATGCTGTCGCCAAGCATGGGGCTGCAAGATGTCAGATAAGAGAGCGCACAGCATCTGTCCTGTATCCATCCTACCATCCATCCAATCCCAGGGGGGATTTCAGTAGCTATCCCCAGTCTTGCAGAGATGAGCAGGTGGCAGCTTGTGCTGAGGGCACAACAGGGCATGTAGGAGAAAGATATAAATTCAAACTTACAGTGGCCACTTATTTTGTTTCCCAATATACAATACCTAAGCAGTGACTTCTTAGCAACACCATCTTGATTAAAAACAAACAAAAAATCCGGTGTTGTTTTGTTTGATCTTGTTCCCTAAAATGCTTGTGTTATACACTTAGATGCACACACAGCTCTTACACAAAAAGATTGAGATTCTCACCACCTAGGAAGCAAGAGAGCTGCCACTACATCATATTGCATAATTCCTCTATGGGTTCTATGTGGCCCATATAAGAAACACTGTTTTAGGAATGTTTTAGGTGGACTATTTTTTTTTCCTTGCTCTGTGGGTTCAAATGGACTACAAAATGTGCTGTTGGTGCCTCTTTAATAGAGTGCCTGATAGATCAGAAGGTAGAGTTACTTTCTTCAAGTGAAGTGGAATAGATTTGGGTAGGGACAAAGATTGATTGAGTAGGGGAAGTAGAGATACACTGGTAGAATATATTTTAAAAGGTTTTCAGGGAACAGTAAAGAACAAAGCAAAATCTAGTTGAAGTAAGTAATATTTTGGAATGATGCTTAGGAAGGAGGCTTGTGGGCAGAATGCAGGGGAAGCAGTTAAGGATGTGTAATGAACTGTGTATGCGTTCAGTGGTTCTTTGTTTTTGTTTTTGTTTTTTTTTTTATTTAATTTTGTCACTTCAGTTATCCCTTCTGAAACGCACTGTGCAGGAGTATGCCGTTGCGTTTTGCTAATTAAAACATCTGGTAGCACTTTATAGAACTCTGGCCTTTAAAATAGTGGGAGGCAGGCAGGGTAATGCATTTATTCCTGAATAGCTTAATTTGTTATCCGGTTTGAGCTCGGGAGTCTCTGTAATCTGAATGCTGCCTGGATTAACTCACAGAAGTAGATGGGAGAAAAGTGTTTCAAACTTCAAGCTCTAATTAGGGAGGATATACTGGAATTCGGGTCTCAGGCAAAAACAAAACATGAAATGTTTTTCTTCAGCTTGCTTGGCCATTCGATAGAGTTGAGGTTTTCTTTTTCTTCTTGGTAAGTTGGGCAACCTCCTGCCTGATCGATACAGAGAATGGGAGACCTTCAAAAGCAGGGTGCTGAAGGAAGTGGAATGTGCGCTTCCTCTGGATCGATGCTGAATGAATAATCTAGTGTGGTGCTAGAGAGTGCTGTAGTGCTCTAAGCGCGATGCTCTCTGTCGAGCCATAAAGCAAGGTGGGAAGTGGTTCCTTGAGAGTCAGTCCTGAACTTCTGCTCCAGCGGAATAATAGGCTGGGTCTGGAGTAAAACCTTCCCCTGAGGAGGTGTGTTGCGGTGAGCGGCAGCTGAGGAACTGAAGGGGCATTTATCTCCATAGTGGTAGCATTTGACTCTTTGTGGTTTCCACAAATCTCCTTTAAAGGCATTGATCGCCACTGTCGGCGCGATTAGTGGAAGCGGTCATGCAGAACGTGTTTGTAAAAATGTTTAAAAATATATTCTTCCTCAACATACCAAATCTTGTAAGGGATCTGACTATGCTGGGAAAGGGAAAGGTCAGCTTTAAAGAACAAGGGATGGCTGGCTTTCTTTTCAACTGCTTTATTAGGGCAGAGTTTTGATTTTTATTAAAGTAGAGACTTGCATCGGCGACAGTAGCCCAGCATGTTCTGTGCAGCGGACGTGCAGACAGCTTTGCTAGTCTGAAGAAAACCTGCCAGTGCACCTCACCTGCCCTGCAGCTCTCCTGGTTTTCCAGTTCAGAGTTCCCCTGACAAAGCTCTGTCAGCATCCCAACTTCTGACCAGCGCCTCTCCTCCTGCCTTCTCATTATTTCATTATTCCTGCTCCAGTTTCAACCCCCTCCTCCTCTCCCAAGCCTGACCTTTTGAGCTTTGAAGCATGGGGTAGGTTTATATGAAAACTCCAAAATGCTTTCTGTGTTGTGTTTATGTGTATGTTATAGAGCACGGCAGGAAAACTGACCTTTTGCCCGAGTAGCTGAGAGCTAAGTAAAGTTGACCTCAATACAGATCTGTGTCAGATATCCCAAATTTAGTTCACAATGGATGTCCCTTGAGTGCTGTGTAAGATCATCTTCCAGTACTTAAGTGGAGAGCTCCACAATGATTTTGGTTATATCCAAAATGGATGATGCCAGACGGTATCAAAGATTCCTCAGATGGCTCTGCATGAGTTGGTATAGACACATGGCAGAGTGTAGTGTTGGTCATGGGTCCTACAAGTGGAAAAACAGAGCAAAGCAAAACCCAGCAAGCTCACGGAGATACTGCATGGAGAAGTAGCGATGTTTTGGAGGTATTGCAATGCCAAGTCCTCGACTTCTTCCTGCAGGGCAAATGCCAATAGGTGGCACTGCTAAACATCACTCCTCCTTTCTGTAAATGCTGTCCACCAGGGACTGAAGGGAAGATATTGGATCGGGGAAAAGGGTGGTGCAGGCAGGTGGTGTGATGGGAGATTAATTACCTGCCTTCAGTGTCACACGACAGGTTAGTTAGAGCAGAGCCCCCATGGGCCGCAGGAAGATGTTTGCTTTCTGCAAGCTGCATCCCTTGTAAATAGCACTGCTGGCTCCGGCTGCCGCCCTGCATAACAGCAGGCTAATCCCACTTGTCACTCCCAGACAGTCCTCCTTTCCTCAGCATTCGGGCTGCTAAGAAGTCGTGATGTGCCTTGGTCCTCTGGGGAAGCGGCTGTGGCATGAAAGGAGATGGGTTGCGAGCACTGGAAGCAGGATGTGGGCAGCTGCCTGGGGATGACTGCTATGAGAGGAAATCAGATTGCCACTCGTTTCTTCCTGCCTTTTTGGCCGAGCCCTGCTGTCCTCTCTCCAACTTCCAAAAAGTCCTGGGCACTCTCCTCTCTGAGGAATGCTCCGGTGGTTTTATCTTTCTGCAGTAGCTGATCCCAGCAACCATAGGGGAGAAGGAGCAACTCCTCTGGCCTGTGTGCCCGGTGCTGAAAACTGTGGTTCTTTTACTGATAATCTGTTGCATGTCTTTACAAACTGCCATGTGTCTGTCATGTGCCAGCTGCAGAATGGCCCTTTGGGGAATACTTCAAGCTCCAGTTGCTGAGCTATGGTGAAAAAAAAATGTGCTTTTTCTAGTTGACATTGCAGACTTCATCTGGGGAGTATGTGTGTCTATTTACTTAATTTAGTCCTAATCATTGCATGAGTTGAAATATTTCAGTTTTTCTGTGTCTCCCTTTGGGGGTGATCTCCCATTTGTGTCAGTTTGCTTTGGCTTTGCTCCAGTCTGGTAGAACTGGATCAAGTATTCGCATGCCCAGTGCTACTGCTGATATAAATGTGCTTGCTAGGAAATGGCCAAAGGCCTCAAAACTCCACCCAGCAGCCACCGCAGAGCAGTGGACAGCAGTGGTAATAGTTCTAATGTGTCAGCACAGGATTCAAACTCACAACCTAGTGGCAGCAGCTTTTGTAAAGTGATGTGTGTATAGTAATGACTTTTATAGGTCTCTCCAAACTGTCCTCCTTTATCAGTGCTGCCAGGCTCATCCCAATCCGTTTTGCATAGGCCAACCCCGGCCCTTTGGTCTCGGCACATAAAACTCCCGCTCTTTGCAGTTTTGGTTTCTGTGAGTTGTATCTAAATGGGAGGTTGAGATTTTGAGACTGTGTGGACCTGGAATTTATTCCTGTTTGCAGCAGACAGATGTTCACACCATGCTTCCATCCTGAAAAAGGAGCCCACTGCATTCTTGTCCATCTGCTAACTCTGCAGACCCAGCCAGTGGCCTTAATCCACCAAATAATTAGTTCCAATTTTGGATAATGTTCTTTCCACCTGAGACTTTTGAGCTCAACTGTATTTCTCAAACACTTTTTGAACTGCTGTTTTCACCCTTTCCAAGAGTCCCTTAGAGAGCAGAAGTCCTACAGAGAAGGAGAGAAGGTTCCAGGGCACTTCAGTGCTAACATTTTACATGTACTCTATGCCCTCAGCCAAGGGGAATGTACAGGGCTGTTAGCTAGAAATCCATAGGAAACAAAAACATCGCATCACTGGCAGCAAAAATTGTACTGAGCATCCACATATTAGGGCTAAAACCAAAGTTTTTTGAGCAGAGCTTTCTACAGCTCTCTGTCTCATTTCCTACAACCTCAACTTTGAATAGTTTGCCATCTCTACTACATTTTCCTTCTCATCTCTCTTCTAATTTTCCCCACGACAACCCTTTCTCCACACACCCACTCTATGCCTTATCTTTATATGTGATATATATATCACTATCACTATCTCTTTCCAGATTGTTTTCTCTTATTTTTTTTGCTTTCCACCTCCACTCTTTGAACAGGATAAAAGCAATGCTGTCTAGCATGAAAAGTATTGATAAGTGAATGCAACCAAACTTTTACAACCCTTCTGGTTCCTCCCTTTACTATTGTTCTCAACTGGTTAATCTCACAAATATGAGCCATGGTTTACCTGCACGCAACAGGCCAAGAAGGGGCTGGTATTAATTGGCAAGGCTGTTTTAGGATGCCTTGAATCACAGGATGGCTTGGGTTGGAAGGGACTTGAAAGATCATCTGGTTCCAACTCTCTGCTGTGGGCAGGGTTGCCGCTCACGCTCCATCTTTCTTACAAGAATGTCATGGTGCAGAGTCCAGGAGGGTTTATGTTATTACCTTGCACTGGGACAAAGTTTATGCTTCTCCTTCATTGTCTTGACATTGATGTTTATCAGATCTTTCCTCAACTTGATCACAGAAGGTGCTTTATTTGAAGATGATTCAGTGTTCAGTATATATTTGCCAGGCAGCTGTCAGAAGGTTCTGTGGGCATGGTTTGGGGTGAGAAGACAGGGCAAGCTGAGATGTGACGTCCATTTGTCACACAGAGCTGATGCCTCTGTCAGGGGACGATTGTTTTGGTGTCCAGGCTCTCTGTGAAGGCTGTGCTGTGTCTGCACTGCACTGCAGCTGGCTCCAGCTGGCTCTTGTAAAAGCCTTTCTAAGGCACAGTTCCCACAGGGTGGGGGACCTTTAGCATGAAAAGAGCAGGAATAAAGCTGAGGTGATGAAGTCAGGGTTTCCTAATGCTGTCGTCCCCACCTTGTTTCCCACAGATTGATTCAGAAAAGTGGGTTTTCAATACCGGCCTGAATACTGGGAAAGAGGGTGAGAGATTTTAAATTTACAGGTATTCCCTAAAGTCTTCCACTTTTAACCTTGAGCGTGCAAGTGCTTTTACAAACATGGACTCTGCATCAGTTTGGGTCAGTGGGCATCTCTGTTTTCTGTATTTTAATGAAAGGTAAATGGAGGTACGGCATGTCTTGCTAATAGCATCTCAGTCCTTGGCTGCCCTATCCAGGAATACAACCCAAGTCTCCTGAGCCTTGCTTTTTAATCTGACTCTGAGCCAAAATTTTATTAGCGGATTAAGATCCGTGCTCTCATATCTGATAGATTTGAGCTGAAGGACTGTGGAGTTCAGGTTCCCCTTTCAGCTTTGCTCTGGAAAACAACACAGGTTTTTATTTGCATACAACATCCTTGATCTGAGGCTTATGTGAGGAGAGAGAGGGGGGAGGGAGAAGAAGAGCTGAAGAAAAGTAGATGAATGAAGGTAGCATGAGAAAGAGGCAGAGAAGGGTTAGGAAGGGAAGGTGAAAGGGTGAGAGATATGGGAGGATGGTGAGAGAAAGCAATCTGATGGGAGGAGGAGAGGCTATAGGCTGGGATGGCAGGGGCAGGAAAGCAAAGAGCAGTGAGATATTTTATCTCGGAGTGGCTGCAGAGCTTTAGCCAGGTGGCTAGTGGGATAACTGGCAGGAAGCTGGCATTTACCTGAATGCTAATTCCTCTCTTCCTGCCAGTCTGACAGGATGAGCGCCTGCTCTCCCAGAGAGATGAGATCATTTGAAAAGCCCCCCTAGCTGCTATTATGAGGAGCCAGTGAATGCACGCTCCACCATTGTGGTGTGTGATAAAGCATGGTGGTTGGGAGGGGAGGAGGCTGGTGGCAGTGGGAGTGCTGGAGACAGGCTGCTCATTTAGTGCTGCCAAGTTCTGCATCGGATTAATTACAGAGCATTTGATAAATAACATAGTGGAGATGCGTAATTCAACGGGAAGGATACAGGAAGCTGAGGGGGATGGAGGGACTGGCGTTGCTGGAGCAGCTCATCTCTGAGGTTCCTTGTCCTTGGCAGTGGCAGTGCCATGTTCAGTAGTGGCACCTGACAAAGGTGGTGGGACTGGAGGTGGCAGCAAGCGGCATGGGGTCAAGGGCACACGGCTGCTTGGAACCTCAGGACAGCTTTCTATGGAAACATCCAAGGTACATAGGTGATCCCCTTGAATGTGGCAAGCAAAAAGCCCTTGGAGTAGTCTCTGAGGCATTCATTCTCCCTGTCTCCATAGAAAGGGATGAGTGTTCTCCTTCATGAGGAGGCTGAGGATTCAGCAGAAAAGGATGTTCTGTTTTTCCTCCAGACTCAGAGGTGATTCATTTTTTGAGAGATGCACGTAGCTGCTATGGGACACTCACTTCCACTGCTGAACACAGGATTGTTCTCAACAATAGGTGCAGGGTGGATGCCCAGTAAGATGTGTCCAATGCCTCTTGCATTACTCTGTGAGAAGGTTGTCCTGAGGGGTTTCCATTGTCCTTTGTAGGTGGTATTTAACACTTGAAAACAGAAGGAATGTAAACAGCTACCTACCCCTTGATTTAGAGTCAGAGAATGTATCTTAGATATTAGATCAAACCTACCCAAGGACTAAAGATTGGGATATGGTAAACCACCAAGACTTGTGCTGGGGACTAAACATTTGGATAGTGTTTACACACCCCTGTTTTTATGTATTGGGTAAGATGAAACAAATACTCAATTAGAGATTAGAGTAGGACACGGGAATCTAGCCTTGGTGCAGCCTTGCCTCATCCTGTCTCCTGAGCAAGGAGAAATCTTCACATAGGACCAGAAAGCGGCAAATATTGACTTGATGTCAAATTGGGTAATATCTATAAATGTCTGTATCTGAGGTGCGAGGTGGGAGTCAACTGATGTCCTAATACTAAAATAAAAGTCCACAACATAATACAAATCTTCAGTTCTAAGCAGGAGATGAGCATGAAAAGATTGCTGTGGTGAAGTGGTGACTTGGACAGGTGGATGTGAAAGAGTCCTGCAATTTTCTACTGCAGAATACCTCCCTTCACAGCCAGGCTCTGTTTGCCTGAGGTACATGGAGGTGTATATTTGTGTCTGAGTGTATAAATGAGCTGTGACAAGCAGGCAGACACCAGGGCTGGTGAAACATGGAGCACACCAGAGGGTACCAGAGTGTAATGGTAAGTTCTCAGTATGTTGGGCCAATAATGAGGCAGAAGCAAAGGAGAATGCAGTGCCTGATCTTCTTGCATCCAGCAGAAAGTCTGGCAGTATTTCAAACCGAATGGACAGAGTAGAAGTAAACTGGCTCAAGAAATATATAAAACATGAAATTGGTCTTCCCAGTGGGAAGTTTACTTGTGTGATACTTTGAAGAGCAGGGGATGCTGGTGGCAAAAAAAGTACTTCTAGTTCTTCCAAATGTGCTTTTGATCTGCTTTGGGGAAGAGTGGACACAGGATGTTGAACAGAAGACTCCATGAGCTGTGAAGCAGCAGCAGCTGCCTTTATTGTTGTTTTGGTGTTTTTTTCAGTGCGGATAATTAAGTAGTTGGAAGAGCATCAAAATAAGCAGACAGCTTTTAGGAAAAGAAACCACCTGGGACTTCTCAGCTTTTAGGTCCCGTGTTTCCTTATTCTACCTATTTTCATGTTTTCATTGATTGTATCTTTGAACTATCCCTGGAACATGTGAAAGAAGAACTAGCTTTTTAAGTGAAGAACCAACTCTGTTCTTGGCTCCAAGCTCAGTGCCAGAGCTTCTGTTACAAACCTACAAAGGTGACTTTTAGAGCTTGTCTGGAAGCAAAGGACCTGATCAGTAATAACCAGTACCCCACTCTACCATTCTGTCCTTATTGAAGTACAAATCTGAGTACACCCAAAGTTAGTGAACATTTCCATTGTAAATCCTTCTCTGGGACTTGGATGATTTTTGATTATTTCTAATTTCACTACAGTGGTAAAGGGAGGAGGAAAAACAAAAGGGTGCCAAATGTTGTGATTATGCTCCCCCTGTAAAACCTGCTTACAAAGATGCTATGTTGTTTAAATTTACAGTGAAACATGCCAAAATTAGGATCCATCAATTAAGAAGATGTTTCTGTTTAGAATCGAGCAGTGTCACTGGAGATCTAGCAACACAATAGTGGTGGCTTTTTATGAGTATCTGGAAATGGGAAAAAAAAAAAAAATCTGACCAATCTCATCTGGAAATCCCAGGGAGTGAAAGATAAAGAAATAACTCTGTTGAGGCAAAAGCCACAAGTAATTTAAATCTGGAAAGTGTGTTCTATCCAATAATCTATTCTAAAGTGCTAATAGCACAGTGCAGAAAAAATGTTATAACAATCTAATGAGGTCCCATTAAGTTTCCCTTCCATTGAGTTCTTTTGGGCCCTATCTAGGCTAGTAAAATAGATAATTTAAAACAAAACCTGCTTCTTTGTCTAAACGTCTGTTTAGTTAGAAATG